>JADZMA010003169.1:0-10126 GCA_020796225.1 Arion vulgaris
TGGGGGTTGTTTTCCATTTCTTTTTTCAGGATTTCTTCATTTCTCTCTTGTAGCTCTGTGAATCTTCTGATTTCTTGTTGTTTTCCCGCTAATTCTTGTAGGTGTTTTTTGTTGCTCTTGGCTTTTTTCCTCTTCTGTTGGGTTATTTCTTTCTTGACTTTTTGTTGTGGGGGCCCTGCTTTCATCTTGTTTGGTATCTGTATGGTGGTGGCGTGTAGTTCTTGCTTGTTTTTAGGGCGGTGGTGTGTATTTCTTTTTTTTTGCTGTAGGGGGGGGGGTGACGTATGCTTTTTCTTGTTTGTGGTAGTTGGTGGTGATTTATGATCTTCTTTTTGGGGGTCATTATTTTGATTATTGTTTTTTTTTTGTTTGGTCTTTTCTCCGGGCCCCAAGGTACCTCCTATGCGGCCCTTGCGTTTGCACTTTTCTGTTGCTGTTGGCATTTTTGGTGTTGTTGTCCTGAAAGGGAAAGGACAGTTTTCATCTTGTGCCCCCATCCTGCACCGTGTGGGGTTTTGCATATCCCTTTTGTGCCCAAATTGGGGCACCAAAGGACTGCGGGGGCCCCAGGTATGTAGGTGTCTGTCTTGTATTTTTTTGTTTTTGTGATGCTGGGGTTTCCGCCCCTTTGGTGACTCCCGCCACTACTTTTTTTTTTGTTGTTTTATAAATTTTTGTCGGGGAATTTTTTTTATTTTGTTTTCAATTTGATGATGTTGTTTAATGTTCCCCCTTTAAATATGGTGGTATTTTTACCACAAATGTTTTTTTCAAGGGTATTTTATTTTTGTGTCCCGGTCCTAAGTTTTTTTGTATGTGTGCTGTTTCCTCCTTTGTCAATAAACTGTCTGGTGTTGATGGTGTCCTTAAGTGTTAATATGACCGTGTGAAAAATTTGGGGTAATTTCGTTTTTTGAGACCCTGGAGCTCTATCTTACTATCGGGGCGAAATTTTTAACCCCCCCCGTGTGACTATAAGTTTTCTCTCAAATTTTTTTTGGGGTTGGACCCTTTTTCTAATAAGCCTGTTTATTTTAGCTTCGTTGGGCATTTTGGGCGGGTGAATATGGGATTTTTCATCCCATTTGAGCGTAGCTTTTTTTTCTATGGTTCCATGTTTTAAAAGCAAAATCTGAATACTATTTTAAATTTATCTATCAAAATGACTGGTCTTATAAGCACTGGTCTTACCTTGTCTTGGTGGAGTAGTAAAATACCGCTCAACTGTTTATATAATGGAATGCAAATGATGAGGGATGATAAAAATGTCTGTCCGGTTGATCTGCAGCGTCTGACTTGGAAAATGAAAAATAGAAAATGGAAAAAAGGATGGATATTTTCGCAAACCTATATATAGCAACAACACATCGAGAAAGTCACGGATGTCACGCAACATGGCGGATAAAGTCCTTATCCGATTGGCTGAAATGGTTTTCTCTATTCAATAGACATGACTTCTGGTGCTTTAAACTTGAACTAACAGTCCCCAATGTGTGAATTACATCTGCTCTTTATTGTTGTTGTTGTTGTTGTTGTGGGAGAATGTTTCAACAGTAACAAGAATAGCTAGTTCACATCACTATCGTTCCTTCCCACACTAATATAGATATAGGTATTATTTTTAATCCCAGTTTGGACCAAATCTTCGCTCACTACACTGTTGGTCGTGTCAGTCGTCAAATCTCCCCCCACACGCATCAACACTTAATGGGTGTGGGTTTGGGGAGTCTTCTTACAATTTAAAATTTCTTAAAATAAGATAGGTCGATAGGTCGGGATCTAAAGTTCTAACCATCTCATTAATTCATTTGGATATTATGTCACATGTTTACTGATAAAGCATAACTTTATGTTCGTTAACCAGCGTGAGGTAGCAAAAAAGGGAAATTATGTCTTTGTTGGTTACATGTTCGTTAAGTGTTATGTGTATCTATGTCCCACAATCTCAAATCACTGATAACGGACAACAGGCGGCGGAGAATCAAGATGTACAGCCACAGAGGTAGAGGTAGGATGGGGATATTGTAATAAAGTAAGTACCTCAAAGGGAGAGCACACATACACATTTACTGTTAAGATTTTAGTAATAGTAGCAAGACTTGGACTAGTAGGTTTAAATAAAAACCATTCAAGTGAGGTGTGTTGTGTGGTGCTGTTGTAAGAGGAGAGGTGTGTGATATTGAACTCTTGTGAACGACGCATGAGTTAATTGAGAAATGCTGGTGGTCCTAAAAGGACCTTTTGATCTTTGTAATATGTGGTTTAGGCGCGCTCTCCCCCGGATACGTCTGGCCAGCTGGATGTCTTTTGGCATAATTGTCACACGCTTGGCGTGGATGGCGCCTGAGTTGGTGTCCTCAAACAGACCAACGAGGGGGCCTCGCTAGCCTCCTGCAGGGCCATAACAACTGAACTCTGGAATCGCAGATCGGTCTTGAAGTCTTGAGCGATTTCTCGGACCAAACGCTGGAATGGCAGCTTGCGGATGAGTAGCTCAGTGCTCTTCTGGTAACGACGGATCTCTCGGAGAGCGACGGTGCCGGGCCTGTAACGATGGGGCTTCTTGACACCACCGGTGGCTGGTGCCGATTTTCTGGGCTTTGGTAGCCAGCTTTTTTGCGTGGGGCCTTGCCTCCGGTAGATTTGCGAGCAGTCTGCTTAGTACGGGGCCATCTTTGCTTTGTAGAAATTAGTTGTATAAAAGCAGCACATGTTTGTTTTGTTGTTTGGTGGTGGGTTAAGCCTCTATGTGGCCGAGGCACGCCCCTTTCAACCTAAGACATATGTCTTTTTGGTTATATCAGGGCGTATTGGCCTTTTTCTTGGTGTGGCCATGTGGCCTGGGGTTGCCCTGGTGTGGACTGTGTTTTATCTGTGATTGTGTTGATAAGGACATTTGGTCTTGGTCAGTTTGTCCTAATAAGGACATTTGGTCTTGTTCAGTTTGTCCTAATAAGGACATTTGGTCTTCTTGTCCTAATAAGGACATTTGGTTTTGGTCTGTTTGTCCTAATAAGGACATTTGGTCTTCTTGTCCTAATAAGGACATTTGGTTTTGGTCTGTTTGTCCTAATAAGGACATTTGGTCTTGGTCAGTTTGTCCTAATGGACTTTTTGGTCTTGATCAGTTTGTCCTAATAAGGACATTTGGTCTTGGTCTGCTTGTCCTAATAAGGACATTTGGTTTTGGGTCTGTGTATCTTGTCTAGCTGGCGTTGTCATGTCGGATCCTGGCTGGCGGTCTACATAGAGATGTGATCTAGTAATTGGTGGCAGTGTTTTTATAATGACTAAGAAGTGCTTCTATTCTAACTTTTTTGGGTTTTTTAACTCTTAGAAAACTATTTATATTCCTAAACCTCCCCCAATCCACAGTACCCCTAACCCGCCTAATACCCCCCTCCTCCCAACCACCCCCATCCCCCCCAAACCCCTAAGAGCCCTCCCCAACCAGATTTTGACCCATACTCCTCCCTCTCCCAGTCTTTGTCTAGTTTCCCAGTGTGGTATGATCTGGCGCTGAGAAGCACCCTGGCCCTGATAAGGACCGATCACCTAGTTGTTTGTCCCTTGTAATGGTGGAGATGGGGAGCCTCTTGTAGTTGTCTTGTCCTAACTTGTTCTTTAATGACCATCTTCAGGGTTTCTTGAGGGATGTTGGTCTGTGTTCTCGGCCCTGAAAATGGCATTTTTGTGTCTGTCTGGGTGCTGCCCTGATAAGGGCATTTTTGATGATCTGGTTTGTGTGATTTTATATTTCATGCTTGGATCTTGTTATGTATTTTTGACCAGCTGTTGTGTTTCTCGAGGGCGTCATGTCCCAGCATATTCCTATATGCCATTGTATATTTCTGTCTTTAAAGTGTTGCTCTAGTTGTGTTCTGTGTTGCTGATATTTCTGGCAGTGTAGTAAGAAGTGTTCTACTGTGTTTTCCTCCTCCAGTGCTCATATAGGTTCCAGCAGGCTAAAATTCCTTTGCCCAGTTTCAGACCTAGCAGTTTTCTGTTAACAGGGTTTTTTAGCTCATCCTGGATTTGGCTCTTTCTTGCGGGGGTTTTTCAGTAAGGCATGTGCGAGTCTACCCTTTGAGCTGGATTTCCCAGGCCTCTGCCCATTCATTGTTTATTGTTTTTGGTTATTATGCTCTTGATCTCCCTGGCCCCCAAACCCATCTTGATTTTCTTGAGCTGCTTCTACCTTTTTTGCTTCTTTGTCTGCTTGTTCATTTCCAACTATGCCAACATGTGATGGAATCCACTTTGATGTTAATGTGAAATCCATATGGTGTAGTCTTGTGTGTGTATGTAGTATTGCTTCTACGATGTCCGGTCTTTGGCCATCATGGTGATTTAATATGGTCTGCACACCCGGATAATGAGTCTGTGAGGACCGTGATCTTCTGGGGGTATTCTGTGCAATTTCCAGTGCTTTCAGAATAGCCTTTAAACTCTCCGTGAATACTGATGTGGATTTGGCAGTCTATGGCATTGTTTATTCCCCATTTGGGTATAACAATCCCATCCAGTTGTTCGTCCGTCCCCTTGGATCCGTCTGTGAAGATCTGGACATCGTTTTCAGCGTGTTGTTTGATGTATTTGTTGGCAGTGGACTTTAGTTTCCATGGTTCTGTGCTTCCTTTTTTCCCTTTGGATGTTAAAAAAGTGTCTGTTTGTGGTGTGATGAGCTCCCATGGTGGGATTACTGCTGTATGCAGTTTTCTTTTATTCACTAGTTTCTTGAGGAGGGTACCTGCCTAGCTCAATTTGTGTTTTCCACCCCGCTGTTCTGTATTTTGATAGAGATTTTTCTTCTGCACTGTCTTCTGTGTTGGTATGCCGTGTGCTGGGTGTTGTGTGTCATTGCCATCTTAGCCCAGTAGTTGAGCCTGAGTTCTTTTCTTCTTAGGCTAAGTGGGATAACACCTAAGGCTACTTCTCGGTTTAAGGAGATCCTTTCATGGCCCCTGCTATGTAGGGGGCTCTGTTTTGAATACTATCTAGCTTGGCGGTTGGTTGGTGCCGTTGACTCGTACACAATACTAGCGTAGTAAATTTTTCCCCTCTGATAAACGCCTTGTAGAAGGTAATCATTGTGTTGGTTGAGGCTCCCCATCCATTACCCTTGATATATCGTAGCATGTTAAGCATGCCCCGACATCTATTGGTTTGGTAGGCAATGTGCTCATGCCATTACCTTGATCTAATATAAAAGCCTAGGAACCTAGTGCTTTTGTTGATTTGTATTTTTTCCCCATTGATTTTGATGTCAGCTTTTTTCCCCTGATTGCCCCCTACAAAAGATTATCCCTACTGTTTTGTTGTATTAATTTTAAAGCCCACTTCCCCATCCATTTAATTACTTTATCTAACTGTCTTTGAACCCCCCTTATTAAGTAATTTGTGTTTCTGCCCGTTTGCCATATTGCTGCATCATCTGCAAACTGGGAAAGACTTGTTTTCATGTCTGTAAATTCATCCCCCAAGTCATTTACCATTATCTAAAATTGTGGGTGATATTACAGATCCTAGAGGATGCCATTTTCTTGTTCGTGTGTTGATGATGTTTCGTTATTTATTGTGACTGTAAATATCTGCCCTGCATGAAGTTTTGTATGTATCTTAAGCCCTTCCTGTTATGCCCATTTTCTGATTTTATAGGTGCACCTTCTCCCCAGCATTCATCATATGCTCTGGCCACATCCAGGAAAACAGCAAGAGTTTTTTCCTTCTTGTCAAACCCCGGCTTTTACCTCGTGTTCAAGTTTGATAAGCTGGCCCTAGGGTGCTTCTTTTCCTTCTGAAGCCTGCTTGTGATGGGCTGTACAGGTTGTTTTTTGTTCATGTGAAATGTGATTCGTTTGTTGATAATTGTTTCTAGTTTTTTCCCCTAGTTGTGATGTGGTGATATGGCCTGTAGGAGTTGGCATCCTTCGGGTCTTTATCAGGTTTAAAGTAATGGGATGATGGTAGCTGTTTTCCATACATTTGGTATTATTCCCCCTGACCAGATTTGGTTGAACAGGCCTATAACCCCTATCACTTGGAGGCACCTTTTGAGGATGGCATAGCTCAGAATGTCTGGACCGGATGCTGTGTTGGATTTCCCCCTATATTATTATTTCTTTGTGTGATGTCTCGTTGATGTATGTGTTTTCTTCATCTTGCTTGTTATTTCTAGTTCCTCCAGTGTTTGTTGTCTTCTGTTAATTTCCTCTATGGTCATGTTGGTTTTTGGGGCTAACTGGTGGAAGTGTAGGGCCAGTGCATTGGCTTTTCTTTGTCCGTTGTTGCCCGGGACTCTCCCTCTTAGTGTTGGTATGTTGGTTTCTGTCTGTTTCCACCTTTGATGCAGTTCAGCTTATTCCAGACTGTTGTTGCTGATGTTCTAAAGCTTATTGTCTCATAGAAACTTCTCCAGTGGACTTCTTTTGCTTTTAATATAATTTTGTTGCATTCATTTCTAAGTTGTCTGTATTTTGTTAGGTTTTCCTCTGTTTTGTTCTTTCTTGCTCTGTCCAGAGCCCTGTTTCTTTCTTTTTAAATTTTTCTGAGCATTTGTCTGTCCACCAGGGCACTGGGTTTTTATCTTTGTTTTTCTGGGCTTGTCAGCTGTATGTTTTATGTATAGTGGCATGTTTTTATTTGGTATGTGTTTGGTTTTCTTTTTAAGTATTTCTGTTGTTAGTGTTTCTGCATATGTGTCTACATTTGTTCTATTGATTTTTCTGATGTCTAATGTCATTAGTTCTAGGCTGAATTGTTCCCAGTTTGCTTTTTGGTAGTTGAAAGTAGGTTTAGTGTTTGTTTTATTAATGTTGAATGTTGTTCTGAGGTTTATTTCGATTGGGAGGTGGTCTGAGTTAGTCTCCTCTAGAGTCTCCCAACTGGCTGCTGTGAGATTTGGAGTGATGAGGGTGAGGTCGATTGCAGAATCTTCTCCATTTGCCATTGGATTGATTCTGTTTAAACGACCCATCATTTAGGATGACCAGGTTGTTGTCTTGCAGAAGTTCAGGACCATTTCCCCTGCCACACATGATCTGTTGCATCCCCAAGCTTGGTGGTGGGCATTAAAATCTCCACCTATTATTGATCTGTTTGTTATTCTGTCTGTAAGTGTTGTAATGTCTTCATTGGTGTAGTTTCCTTTTGGGTTATAAATGTTTGTAATTTTTAACCCCCCCCCTTATTATCGTCTATTGTTATGCTAATCCCCTCTATGTTTTCTGAGTTGAATATTTCCCAGTCATTAATTTTAAATGTCTCGTGTACTAACATGGCAGCCTCCCCCCGGGCTAAGGGTCTATCATTTCTAAATGTATTGTATCCTGCATACTTAAGCCCCTGGGTCTTCTTTGTAAGGTTTCCTGCAGCATCATTATTATGGTTTGGTCTTTGTATTTTTCTATCATGGAAGCTAGGTTCAGTCTGGCCCCCCCTGCAGTTCCATTGTATTAATTTAATATTTTTGTTATTCATTTTTGTTACATATTTTACTGTTATTGTGTTTGTTGTCAGTGTACTATGTCTAGATGTGGTGTTTCTTGGACTGGGCTCTAGTGGTCCTAGTTGATTCAGGTTTTGTTGTCTGTTGGCCTCCGTCAATGTTGGAGATTGCTGTTTTGATGTCTTCGATGTCGGTGTTGGTTTTTAATTTCCATTCTGTGTCTTGTTTTGTTATTTGTAGGATTAATTCTTTTATGTGTTGTTTTTTTTCGCTGAGGTTGTCTTTCCCTTTCTATTCTTTTCAGGATTTCTTCATTTCTCTCTTGTAGCTCTGTGAATCTTCTGATTTCTTGTTGTATTGTCTCCGCTAATTCTTGTAGGTGTCTTTTGTTGCTCTTTAGGCTGTTTTCCTCTTCTGTTGCTTGGTTATTTCTTTCTGTGACATTTTGTTGTGGTGGCCTGCTTTCATCTTGTTTGGTATCTGTAGGTGGTGGTGGCGTGTAGTTCTTGCTTGTGTTAGGAGCTGGTGGTGTGTATTTCTTCTTGTTTGCTGTAGGAGGTGTTTACGTATGCATTTTCTTGTGTGGTAGTTGGTGGTGATTTATGATACTTCTTTGTTTTGGGGGGTCATTATTTTGATTTGTTTCTTTTTGTTATGGTCTTCCTGTACTCCGGCAGCCAAGGTACCTCACTATGCGGTCCTGTGCAGTTTGCATTTCTGTTGCTTTGGCAGTTTGGTAGTTGTTGTCCTGTAAGGCCAGGGTACAGTTTTCATCTGGTGTGCCCCTGCACAGTACCTGCACCGTGTGGGGTTTTTGCATATGCCTTTTGTATGCCCAAACTGCTGGCACCGAGAGCACTGCATGGGCCCAGGTATGTAGGTGTCTGTCTTGTATTGTTTTTGTTGTATGTAGATGCTGCTGGGTTTTCCGTCCCCTTTTGGGGACTACCGCCACTACTGTTGTTGTTTGTTGTTTTTATAAATTCTCTGTATGCGTGTGAATTTTTTATTTTTGTTTTCTAATTTGATGATGTTGTTTAAGTGTTCGCCCTGTAAATATGGTGGTACTCCTTTTTTCCACAAATGTTGTTTCAAGGAGTATTTTTATCTGTTTTGTGTGCCGTGTCCTAAAGTTGTTTTGTATGTGTGCTGTTTCCTCACTTTGTCAATAAACTGTCTAGTGTGATGGTGTCCTTAAGTGTTAATATGACACCGTGTCTGAATTTTTTAATGTGGTGTAATGTTGCTTGTTTTATGAGACCCTCTAGCAGAGCTCCTATCTTACTATCGAGGGCATTGATGCTAACTTCCTCCCGTGTGACTATAAGTTTTCTCTCATAATTTTGGCGTTGGTTTAGCATGTATCCTTCTAATAAGCCTGTTTATTTTAGCTTCGTTGGTCATTGTTAAAGGGCAGGGGTGCTTAATAGTGGGATTTTGGTCATCACCATTTGAGCGTAGCTTTTATTTACTACTGGTTCCATGTTTTAAAAGCAAAATCTGAATACTATTTTTAAAATTTTTCTATCTAATATGACTGGTCTTATAAGCACTGGTCTTACCTTGTCTTGGGGGGTAGTAAAAAACCGCTCAACTGTTTATATAATGGAATGCAAAGATGGGATGATCAAAATGTCTGTCCGGTTGATCTGCAGCGTCTGACTTGGAAAATGAAAAATAGAAAATGGAAAAAAGGATGGATATTTTCGCAAACCTATATATAGCAACAACACATCGAGAAAGTCACGGATGTCACGCAACATGGCGGATAAAAATCCTTTTCCGATTGGCTGAAATGGTTTTCTCTATTCAATAGACATGACTTCTGGTGCGTTAACTTGAACTAACAGTCCCCAATGTGTAATACATCTGCTCTTTATTGTTTGTTGTTGTTGTGGGAGAATGTTTCGCAGTAACAAAAATAGCTAGTTCACATCACTATCGTTCCTTCCCACTAATATAGATATAGGTAGTAGTTTAATCCCAGTTTGGACCAAATCTTCGCTCACTACACTGTTGGTCGTGTCAGTCTCAAATCTCCCCACACGCATCAACACTTAATGGGTGTGGGTTTGGGTGGGTCTTCTTACAATTTAAAATTTCTTAAAATAAGATAGGTCGATAGGTCGGGATCTAAAGTTCTAACCATCTCATTAATTCATTTGGATATTATGTCACATGTTTACTGATAAAGCATAACTTTATGTTCGTTAACCAGCGTAAAGGGAGCAAGAAGGGAAAATTTTGTCTTTGTTAGTTACATGTTCGTTAAGTGTTATGTGTATCTATGTCCCACAATCTCAAATCACTGATAACGGACAACAGGCGGCGGAGAATCAAGATGTACAGCCACAGAGGTAGAGGTAGGATGGGGATATTGTAATAAAGTAAGTACCTCAAGGGAGGGAGCACACATACACATTTACTGTTAAGATTTTAGTAATAGTAGCAAGACTTGGACTAGTAGGGTCAAATAAAAACCATTCAAGTGAGGTGTGTTGTGTGGTGCTGTTGTAAGAGGAGAGGTGTGTGATATTGAACTCTTGTGAACGACGCATGAGTTAATTGAGAAATGCTGGTGGTCCTAAAAAAGGACCTTTTTGATCTTTGTAATATGTGGTTTAGGCGCGCTCTCCGCGGACGTCTGGCCATGGATTCTTTTGGCATAATTGTCACACG
>JADZMA010003170.1:0-10124 GCA_020796225.1 Arion vulgaris
CCCCTTTTGGGCATGAAGGGCTACAAGTCATTGACTCCATGACTGGAAGTGGGGGAAAGCCGAAGGAAGCTACTTTCATGAGGACGGAAGTCCTGAATGCCAAAACCAAGACCAGATTGGATGCTGGAATGTAAGAACAATGTCTAAAACCCGGGAAAACTATCACAAATAACAGAGAAATGAAGATATAATCTACATATCCTAGGGGTTAGCGAGAGCAAACAGGAAATGGAAGAAGTACCACTGCAACAGGTGAAACAGTCCTTTTTCTGGGCGAGGCGATAAACCTACACCATGAAGGGTAGCAGTAATCCTAAGAAAGGCGTGGAAAGTGTCTGTTGGGAATGAAACCTATCAGCAGCGCTTGATTAAGATCAGGCTAAAGGAAGCATACAAACATCACAATCCTACAATGCTGTGCGCCAACTAATGATAGCGAAGATACAAAAAAAGACTCGTACTACGAAAACCTACAAGCAGAATTAGACAAGTCACCATCCCATGATGTTATCATTGTTATGGGAGATCTAAATGCGAAGGTCGGAAAAGACAACACGCATAGTTATAGAACTATGGGAAAATATGGATGTGGTATGATGAACGAAAATGGGAACGTTTAGTAAACTTCTGCAGCATGAACAATCTCGTTATAGGAGAAACCCTATTTCAACATTTAGATATCCCCCAAATTAACATGGTATTCCCCTAATGGCAGAGATAAAAACCAAATGGACCATATAATGATCAATGGACCCTGGAGGCTGCTGCTAGATGTTGTAGTCAAGAGGTGCAGATGTTGGTAGTGACCACCACCTAGTCACAGCTTATGACAAACTTAAACTAAGAAAAACAGGACAACAGAAAAACTTCCAAAAGAGGTTCGATGTGGATGACTAAAGCACGGAAGTAAGGGATAAGTTTATAATGCAGATAAGAACAGATTCCAAGCCCTAGAAAGTAATGAAACTACGGATGAAACTGACAACATAGATAAAACATGGGACAACATAGCATCTATATATAGCAAGAGCAGTGAAACATGTCTAGGCTACCGCACAAAGAAAAGAATGGATAACACCAACAACATGGAAAATAATAGACAGCGAAGAATATTAAAAAATTGTTAGAAGCAAAGTCCGAAAGACTGAAAGCAAGATACCAAGAACAGTACAAAGCGCAAGTAAAGAAATCAAGCGGGCTGTGAGGCCGACAAAAAAATGTATGTTGAAGACCTGGCAGTACAGGCAGAAGAACGGCAAAAGTGTGATCAGGGAACAGTGTACAAAATTACAAAGCTAATAGCGAAACATTACAGAAGATCAAATACTCTCATAAAGGATAAGAATGGAATACTATTGACAACGGAAAGGAACAAGAAATACGATGGACAGAGCATTTTAAAGAATTGCTAAACAGAAACCCCCAACGGTAGTAGCAGACATACCAGAACCAACAGAGGAGTTAGAAATTGGCATTGAAACACCAAGCCAGGATGAGATCATTACAGCAATTAAATCTCTTAAGAATAACAAGACCAGGAATGATAACTTAAGCGAGAACTATTCAAAATAGACCCAGAACTTGCAGCTAATATATTGCAACCCTTTTTTACTACTATATGGAATGCCCAAATAATACCTGATGCATGGAACAGAGGAGTCATCATCAAGATACCAAAAAGGGCTCCTTGCCGATTGTAATAATTGGCGTGGAATAACACTGCTTTCTGTCCCAAGTAAAATCTTAAGCAAAATCCCTGTACAACGTATTACTGACGCTGTGGATAAGAAACTGAGAAAGGAACAAGCAGGATTTACTTCAGAGGAGGAGCTGTATAGGCCAAATATTTGCTCTTAGAAATATCATAGAACAATGCACAGAATGGCAAAGCAAACTCTATATCAACTTTGTAGATTTTGAAAAGGCTTTTGATAGCATACACACTTGCGAAAGTCTATAAGTATCTTAAGATGGTATGGGAATCACACTGTGTTTTGTAATGTATAAAAGCTGCTGCAGCAAGTTTGCATGCAGTGTTGAAACTTCAGAACTAAAGTTTGAAGTAAAAACAGGCGTCACGACAGGATGTGTTATGTCAGCCTATTATTCAACACTGTCATAGATTGGGTGAGTCGTCAAAACAGCGGAAGATAAGGCAGAGGTATTAGATGGGCTCATCACTCTGGAAGACTAGATTTAAGATGACATGCCTCCTATCTCGCCACATAGAGATATCAGGAAAAGACCAGCCGCCTTAACCAATATAGTGAGATAGTTCAGGCAATAAATCAAACTAGATAATGACTCTGAACGCCTTAGCACCATCAAACTAGAAGGTAAAACCTCCGAGACTGTACTTTCACATATGCAACCGATGTTGTATTAGCAATGAGAAAGGGCGCTGGATCGACATTAAAACAGACGCTGATAAATACGCAGTGCATTCGTCCCTTCAGACATATGAAATCTGCCCAATACGGCATCAGAACCAAGACTGGTATCTATAACGGCGTGTGTGCTGTCAGCTTTGCTATGCGGATCAGATACTGGAGGTAATAGAACAGACATGTCAGACTCTCCGCCTTTCATACAACTTGTCTCACGAAAAATCTTCACCGTGCTGGCCGACTACTATCTCGAATCAGAATTGCTTGCGATGCCAACAAGAATATGGGCACTATCATCCGAAGGCGGCTGGAGATGGATTGCTTGGACATGTGATGCGCATGGAGACTGGCTCCGACACGAAAACTGCACTGAGATGGACCAGAGGGTGGCGAGCGTGGGGCAAGGCGACATGTGGAGGAAGCGATAGAGCAAGAGCTGAAGGGAAATGAATCATAGCTGGAACACAATGCAGGAAGGCCATGAACAGGGAGAGAATGGTGTACGTTTGTTTGCTGCCCTAAACGCCAGGGCGTAACAGGCTAGAGAGGTCATAACCTTGCGTCCATGTGAAGCCCGTGGTAATAACAATCTCAGACGTGTGCTGTTGCACCTCTCTGGTGTGTCCGGAGGTGACTGTAGAGTCCAATCCTAGAACAGAATCCCCGACCACAGGTAGAGCAGCCATCAATCAGAGTTAGACATGTGCGTGTTGTGTCTTCCATACTCGTTTTCTACTGGTAAATGTGTAATGACGGTCATCTGGAATTTCTCTCCCATATGCAGATGTCCGCTCTGCAGGCGACATGCTCAAATCATCAGTTACACCCCAGGATCCATGGTCTCAGTGGTCTTCCTCTTCTCTTTGCCAGGATCCTTCCTTAATAATGTCTTCTCCAAACCTTCTGTTTTTATATGTCAAAATACAAGTTTTCATATTTGTAGCATTGGCCAGTTTTCATTGATTTTGTGTTCTGTCGGGATAGATCTATTTTCTCTTTTTTCTGCCCATGCTATCTGGAGGACTCTTCTCGACACTTATATTAAAAAGAACAGATATGTTTCCCACTGAAGTATCTTACACTTAGTACTCTCATCTTTGTATCCCTATCAATTTCATTTCATACTTTTTTAATTTTTTCTTCATCTTTTTTCGACCAATTTTAATCATCTTTTTATATGTTTGATCTTTGCCAAACGTGTATACTTTGCACATTGGTTTGGTAGGCCCTAAATGCATAGACTTCTATGTTTAGAACACATTGCATCGATTTGATCCAAGCCCCCTTATTGCCTCTTCGACATCGTGGCAGGAACAGTGGTTCTATTCTTTCCCCCGAATATAGGCCCCATAACCACTCTAAGGTCTGTTTTTAATTATTTAACTTTTAAAAAATGTAAAATGTATTCTCTAATAATCCTGTTTTACCATTCTTTGTCAGGCTGAAAAAGAACACCTTGAGCGACCTCTCTAAAGTGCCTTGTCTTTCTTTTCTCCAGCCCTAATTTGCCTCACAGCTTCAGGATAAGAAGAGATTTATAAAACTGGCTTTTGTGTGCGCTTCATAAACAGCATCTTTCGTCTCCTCTGTTATCTCTGAGGTCCACCTTTTGCATGGCCTGCCTTTTACTTTGTATCCACTGTATCGGAGAAATTGCTCTTTGAGGCTCTGTCTGTTAGTAATCTGTTTAGTCCCAAAACCCGTTTAATTTGTTGTTTCTTGATGAAGTTCAGTACTCATGTTGTACCCACTTATTTCCTGATGCCTTCATTTCTAAACGGTCTCTTCTTGTTACTCCCAGCATTCTGCATAGACACTTCATCTCTGTAGTGACTAGTTTTCTTCTGTCATTTAATGTCAGCATCCAGGTTTGGCACTGGTAGCATAATGTGGAAGAAAGATTGTGTTGAACATTGCTCTTTTGTGTTCATGGTGACATGTTTACATTTTAAAATTGGAGCCATTTGTCCTACTATTTATTTGCTTTGTTCGTCTATGTGTGATTTTGTTCGTATTTAACATCAACTGTTATTTATTACATGTTAAAGATATGAGAACCTCTGAACGGGTTTTCCCATATCTTTACCTTGAACCACTGCATTAACTTAAATATTTATTCTGTGACCATTACCTCTGTATCTGTTTCAGGAGCATTATGCGTTAAAAGAAAGTTTTCTTCCACACTGATGCTGCTCAAGCTGTTGGCAAAATCCCCATGGATGTTAACAAGATGAATATTGACTTGATGTCTACCCAGCGGGCCAAATTATATGTCCTAAGGTAGGTCGCTGAGTTGGTTTGACACACATTATATGGTCCTAAGGTGGGTCACTGAGTTGGTTTAGCCAAATTGTTGGCCTAAGGTAGTTCAAGGTTGGTTTGACACACTTATGGTCCTAAAGGTAGGTCGCTGAGTTGGTTTGGCCCCAAATTGTATGGCCCTAAGGTGGTGCTGAGTTGGTTTGGCATAAATTGTAGGGCCCCTAAGGTAGATCGCTGAGTTGGTTTATTTTTATATGGTCTAAGGTAGGTCGCTGAGTTTGTTTGCAGCAAATTATATTGTCCTAAATGCAGGACATTTAGTATATATATATCACGCTTATATTTTACAATAGAATGATAAAGGGCCTAAGAAGCGAGCTGAGATAGAGACATGAAAAGGAGTTATGAGTATGCTTAGTATTGATGCAGGCACTGAAATGATAAACAGCAGTTCAGCCTTAAAAATTGTTTGGCCTTATATTTCTGGATATGCAGATGTGAAGGGAAATAAAAAAGTCAGACAAAGTAGGTGGGATAGCATCCATGAACATGGCAAAGTGTGGATATCATAAATGCTGTTGCTATTTGCATGCAATTCCTTTCATCTGTTGTCAAATAAGAAGAAAGATATATATATACAATAGTTGCTATGAGTCATGGACTTGCAGTTATTCAATGAATATATGTTCATACTTTTTGCAGGTGTTGGAGCACTTTATGCCCGCGTGAAAGTGAGGATAGAAGCTTTAAAAGGTGGCGGCGGGGGGCGAGGCATGAGGGTGGTACTGTCCCCCTCCTCTAGTTGTGAGCATGGGTGCAGCTTGTGAACTTGGGAGGAACTCTCTGTAAGTTGTGGATGCTGGTTTGTCTTCTTTCACTTGTCATGTCATTGTGAACAAGAAATTAGTTTTCCCCCTTGTGTCATGTCATTGTGAACAAGAAACTCTAGTTTTCCCCTTGTGTCATGTCTTTGTAAAAAAAAAAAACTCCAGTCTTCCTTATTTTATCCCATTGTGAACAAGAAACTCTAGTCCTCCCTTTTTTATGTCATTGTGAACAAGAAACCTAGTCTTCCTTTTATGTCATTGTGAACAAACTAGTCTTCCCTTATTTTATGTCATTGTGAACAAGAAATTCTAGTCTTTCCCATGTGTCATGTCATTGTGAAAAAAAACTTTAGTCTTCCACTTATGGTAATGAGAATAGAATGACATGGTTAGAATAGATACCAATCCCAAACAGGAATCAATACATCATTTGTTATGTATCAGACTTGATAAAGAATGCAGACAAGACTACCCAATGGTCTTGGAGGCAGAAGTTCACGCTGAGAGATATACTGGGGAGATGAAACTTATGGACTAATTGGTTCAATGTGCATGATGATGGTCTGACAACTAAATAAAGAATGACATGGTAAAGAATTGATTACAAAGAAGTATGATGATTAGATGAAAAATGTTGACTTATCTGATCGATGCTAGGATAGAAGCAATTTAAAAGAAAGGTTACACAATTGTAGAATAAAAAAGAAAATAAACTATCGGGTGTTTGATCTTTGGAATTAGTCTTCAATTAGTTTGTCATGCTGAGAAACAAAGTGTATTGGTCGGTGTACCCAAATCCTACTGTCTAAACCAGCGCGGTCGCTGTTATACATCCAAGTTTCCTATTGTATTCTGACTGGGAAAAAACACTGGAAAAGCAGCGCAACTTCTGTGTGGGGACAAAGACATACATTTATACAGAGACAACATTGAATATATAACAACATTTCAAGCGAATGAAAGGAAGGAAGGAAAGTGTGTCAGCTTTGTTGCAGTTACCTGGGGGGAAAAACAAACACAAAAATGGAATAATCAAAATTAATGCCAGAGTTCTTGCAATTAACTGGTGCTTCTGCAAACCTAATAGTCCTGTGAAAGCTTACTAGTGCAGCTAGAAGGACTCAGACATCAATTCGAGCAAGCTGAGGCAGAAGCTATGAGAGAACCTCTGCTTCCTGAAAAAACCCACTGAACTTGACCCTTTTTGCAGACCTAAACGGTTTAGTATGACCACCTATTTAAATGCAGAAGCAGACAAATTCTTTCACTGAATTATTTGTTGCTAAATATTTATTTTAGTTTAAGACTAAATGTTAATTTCAATTTTTTAAAATTTTTGTGTGTTCCAAATAGACTTGTTGACACAATTATTGCAATATTTATCAACAGTACGATTCAAAGAGAATACATGCACTTTCCCAAAAGTTTGATAGATAAGATTATGGAGGGATGCCACAGGTGATCGAAATGGAGATGCAGAGAAAACATATCCAGGTAAATATCTTATAGAAAGATCACTTTTATACCAGTTAGACACCCCGTCCTTCTTGGGGACTGCACACAAGCTCGAGTTTGTAGCAGTCAGCAACTTTTGCTGACTGCTAGCGTCCAGGATCAACATATAAACAAAAATGCTGACCAAGACTCTGCTCCACCTCCTGGCAGCCCGGGGCGAAATACTACCAAAATGTCACCCTTTATGGTGATTGAGGAAGCTAACCCGATACCCAAAGCGGCTATAGGTAACTGAGTATCTGGACGAAGGTGCAGATACCACAGCTCATGCTGAAAACTGACATAGCGCATTCCGGACTACATCCTGCTGTAACCAGCGAAATATGAGCGAACAAGAAAAAAAAAGATACTTTACTAACCATGTATTATTTAAATTTTCGATCGGAAAAAAATAATTTCTAACACCACTCAACAGTTATAAAATACTTGCAGCTTCTTGAACCTGGCATTGGCAGCAAATGGGCAGTAAGTTGGACATCTTTAGATAATAAACAACAAATGCATCCTTTGAACAAATTTATTATTGATGTATCACATTCTGTATATCTCATTTAGTGATATTATTGTCTCTTTCAGGCTGTGAATTTGTCATTTTCTTCGTGGAAGGAGAGTCTTTACTGATGGCACTAAGATATTGCTCTCTCATCTGGAAGGTGAAAGTTCATATGTCTTTGAAGCATACCTTTTATATTTATAGTCTTAAGTTTAGATAACAAGTACAGAAATTGTTTCTATACCATAGAGCTATATTGAGAATAGTAATATAAATAACAGAGCAGTTCATATATTTAGGTAGCAATTTTGATTGCATTGGAAATACTAAAGGAAAATTTTGTTACGTCTTGTCAAAACAATATCAGTTTCTAAAAGTCTAAGTAAAATGTTGAACTCCCAAAATTATATAGTTTTAAAACTCATGGGAAATTTTCATTTCAAAGTTTTGTCAATTCTAACATATTTATTCCCGCAAGAGTTGGAAAATGAATAAAGATGTTTGAGACCAAGATCATCATATATTTTTTTTAAACTGAGAAGAATGAGATCTCAGTTGTGTTCATATACTCTTTATCATGTTTGAAAAATTTTTTTCAGTGTTCCTTCTGCATCTCTTGAACCGTCATACGTTCTGAGGCGATTGGAGCTGATGAAGACCTTGCTCACTCCTCTATCAGGTCAGTTGTTCTGTGTACATTTTTATCCTATGTGATCTTTGTCTAGTTCTATATAATCTTAAATACAGTTTCAGTTGCGATGTGGCCTCATCACCCATCATGTGCTATTTATCAAAGAAAAGTATGGATCTGACACTATATTCCCCAATATAACATAGTAATGTTTCCTTCATTCGCCTAAATTTGAATTCAAGCGTATCATTGTCCCTCTTGACTTATTTTGCATGAGGTTTGCTTTCCTTATCACCAGTGTCTCTCACCATGCAGGCTAATGTTTACTCCTACTTCCGTCTGGCAGAATGGATTAGAGCACAGCCCCCCTGCAGGAAACCTGTTCAGTCCCGGATTATCTTCTGTTTTGGACATAAAAAGAAAAATTCTAACCTGAACAGCTTCATCTGACTGCACTAGTCATGCAGCCATTAAATTCCTCAGGTTCTCATCCCACCTGTCCCACATGCCTAAAAACGTCTGCAGGTATTTGCGACTTCCTATGTACTTGTAATTTAGATACCCAAATAAAGGATCTCCTGTAGTCAAGTATCATGTGCACATCGCATTTTGTTCCAAAGCTGGTCTCGACCACAGATTTCTCCCGTATGTGGTCACTGGCGAAAAGTGTGTGACCAACTTTGCTATGATGACCCTGCCAAATGTTATATCAACTTTGCTATCATGACCTGGCAAGTGTTATATCAACTTTGCTATCATTACCCTGCCGAGTGTTATATCAACTTTGCTATCATTACCCTGCCGAGTGTTATATCAACTTTGCTATGCTGACCCTGCAGAAAGCTATAAATAAATTAGAAATAATGGTAAGTTTACATCTGAGGATGGTATCTTTTTTTAAAGTGAACAAACTGATAAACTATTTCAGATTTGGCATTGGAAGATTCACCACACAGGAAGAAATAGATTTCACAGTAGATAAGTGTGTGAGCCATGTCAAGAGATTACGTGAGATGAGGTAAGTTAGAAATGGCTACTGGTCTCATGTTTGGCTGAATGGGTGGTATGGCCTATTTATATTGAATTGATGGTCATCTGTCTCTTGTTTGTTTTCTGATATTCACTTTCTTAGTGATGGCTTGCTTGCCTCAGTAATTATTGGTTGATTTGTTTAGAAAGGAATGAGTTTCAGTTTGGAATATCTGCATTACATTTGGACATGTCCATATTCCCCAACAGTGTCAACTTCTAACATCCGGTTCGATGTTGATTGATAGTGTACTCATGCCCCGTTGTGCATTCTGGTCGATGTCCCTGGCACCCGGGCGAAAAGCTAAAACTCAAGTGCTTCTGAATCAGGAAAAACAAACCGGTCCCAACAAATGGGGAAAAACTAGCTGATGACGAATGGTATGGAAACAACCTTATGCAAAGGGGCAGAATCTTTTGAAGGGACACAGGGATGAGCTGAAAGACAAGTACAAACTGAAGTTGATGCAGTAAAACACTTGCCAATTGACTGTCTATGTGAGACTTGACAAACATGGGAGTCTTTTAATGTGTATATAATATTATGTTTGTTGTACAAACACACAACACTAAGGTACAATTGCAGCTCTCTTAACATGTTTGTATGTAAATCTTCTACATGCACTGCACCAACCAAATGAAACATGCCTCATGAGCAGATCTCAAGTTAAAGGACTGAGACGCTCAGCTTCATAGAGGCAACCCCTTTTCATAATTTAGACAGCAAATGAAACCAATGCAACTAAGTATATATATGTATAATCACTGATGGTCCAACTCTATGTTTGTAAGTACAGAGATAATTTCTATTGCACAACTTATATCTAATACATGATTCTCATTTTGTATCTGAATCAGTCCTCTGTGGGGAGATGGTCAGGAAGGAATTGATATCAAGTCCATCAAGTGGAGCCAGCATTGAGATGGCGCTCTGCAGCAGTTGGAGGGGCCATGCAAGTTTCTCATTCTGTTCTGATTTA
>JADZMA010003171.1:0-10118 GCA_020796225.1 Arion vulgaris
ATATGAGCTCACAAAAAAAATGAAAGCACCTTGACCACTTGCGAACATAATCCCCCCCCCCCCCTTTCCTTTCCCAATCCACGTCGCTGCACACAAAGGGGCAAAGATATAGGCGAAATTTGGGGTTGGGGGGGAAAGACAAATTTATTAATGAAGTAAAATTCTAATCAGGACACAGCTGAGGTTAAATTATAACACAACATTGAACCAGGTTTTAAAGGGACGCCAGACTATACGTAACAAATAAAACTGGGGAAAATTAGCTGGTGGCTCGATCCAAGGCGTACCTGGTTCCAACCCCTGCGAGCAATTTGGAAAGCAAATTCTTTCCCTGGACATTTTACGAAAGGTGAAAATGAACCCCCGTTAGACAAAAAAAGTATATATATATGGAACTGCGGAAAAAACTATTTGATTCAAAACACTAATTACAAAGTCGTAGTTTACAAATTCAAAAACAATGAAAATACAGCAACTTTCAAACCAAAGGCCATCAAAAAAACGAAAAAACAGGGTGACAAATTAAAATGAAACACAAATGGACGACCAAATACAAACGTATCAAAGGAAAATCTGGAATAAAAACGAATAACGAAATAAATGAAACACAAAAAAACACACAAAAAAACTAAAAATAAAAAGGGAAAAAACAATGAAACATCTATAAATATATAACTAAATACATCAACATATCCCATATAATTACAAAGCATGGGAAGAGAAAGTACTAAAGCAAAAAAGGGAAATATAACGAAACATGCAACATATACCCATATAGATTAAAAAGGGGGAAAAAAAATCAAAGGGCAAAAGAATTAATACGTTGGGCGTGGTAAAATTTCATAAAAAATCAACCGATTCCCCAGAGCAAATCATATCATCCGGGAACATGATCGGATGGCTGTGACCGGGACATCGTGAGCACCTAAATGGCCAGTATCATTGAAATGGTGGCCGGGTCAAACATTGGCGTATGTCGCGTAAGTGTTGGGCGAATCGGTCACTGAGCCTCTTGCCTGTCTCGCCATATAAACCTTGTTACCCACGATAATGGCATAGATAAGATTCGGGACTGCTGGAACCCATCGTCTAAAAAAGGCCCTAGGAAAGATCAGTACGCGTCTGTAAAAGGCTGTTCCACCACCCCCACACTGGACAGTCCCAAATGGGTCTGGATATTGGACTTAAGGCGACTGTTCCTACCCTTAAGATTTCTTCCCCGTCTGTAAGACCCCAAGGATAGTGGGGGAAGACGAACGGTCTCAGGATCTGATCAAAGGGAAAGGGACAGATGACGAATCAAACTTTTTCCCCGGGGAACTAGGGGGGTGGTAGTTAAGATAATTTTTCTCTGTCGGTTGTATCCTATCTGACTGGTGGGGGCCTGCGGGGGTGATTTTCAACTCGATGCATAGCCGAGACAAGCACCCTCTCCGGGTATAAAACCCAAAAGACAAACTACTGAATGTATAAGTGGTGCCTAGAAAATCAACAGTCTTCTGTGGTTGTCTAAGTCCTGTAAAGGATATGCCCGATTTTCGATCAAATAAACGAACATAATCTGTAAAAAAACTCAAAACTTTTTCGCAAATATTATGGCGTCAACATCTGATTTTAAGCAAACCCCAAGCAGAGATTTGTGGAATCCGGTCGCCTACACTCCGGGGCTCCTTATGATGATGACTTACTTGCATATATGTTTATTTTGGCCCGGTCTGCAAAGAATAGTTTCATTTTTTTTCTCCCCACTGTACTGGCATATTGATATTGTTGTATGTATGATTTTGCTTTCTAAGTTTCTCTAAAGTTAAAGTTTCAGTTAGTTTCTTAGCACTAACTGCTTTTTTGGGAAACTTTCACCTTTGTGTTAAATATGTTCGGGTTTTGGGTTTTGGTTACTAAATGACGTCATAGCCTCCGGGCAAAACCCCTGGTCTCAGTCCAACAATTCAAAATATGCATACTGTGGTTCCTTTTGGGTCGCTGATTAAAACACCTCTCCTCTCCCCTCGGCATCCCCGTTCACTTGAACAAAGGGGAAATTTCCAAACTGCTTTCGCGTCGATTCAACTCGATTTTAAAGTCCCCATCAACGAAGTCTCGAAGAACCAAAATATCCCCCTTTTCCCTCCCAATAATCGATGCTGTTACACCTTCCGCTCTTTTTTCTAAAAACCCCATGCCCCGGGGTATATCCCGTAAGCCCTGGAGGTTAAAAAATTCTATAGACGACATCCCTCATCCCAAACCTGCCCTTTGGATCTTGTGAAGCATCGACTGAAGTCAGATACAACAACTGCCCCAGTAAATGAAGTCCCAGGGAAAACCCAAAAGGGGGGAGCAGAACCCCCAACCTCCTCCTCATCCAAAGTAGTTGTCCTGTGCCCCCCGCTCTAACAACCCCCCATGGGTTGGGAAACCCCCCGTTTCACCACGTTGAACCGACCCATCGGTATATACAACAACATCATCATCCCCTTTCATTATCTTCTTTAGCTGCTTAACTGCGAGATCAGCCTTCATGTTGCCCCCAATTTTCATTCTCTTCCGAGTAATGATAACGTTAGATAGTTCATCATGCTTCCATCTGTTGGGGTCCATTCTTCCCCTTTTGGTGAAACGCAACCGTATCCCCCTGGCCCAAACGTTCTCTCAGCCTGGGCCATCCCGTCCCCGCTTGATTCTCGTGCCCTTAACATCTTGTTTCCTTTTTATATATTCCGATATGTTCCCAAAATGTTCCAATTGTATATATTCCAATATGTTCCCATTTTTTTTTTTTAAAGATATGACATTATGTGTTTATTCTTTGCACTTTAACTGTTTTCAAGTTTATTTGTTTTAGTTTTTTTTTATTTTTTTTAATAAAATCTTGTGTTTATTTCACGTGAACAAAAAAAAATGAATCGGTCCAGTCTACAGTACAGTTTGCGCAGACGGATCGCGTGCCGTATGGACAAATAAATGTTTTTAATTGTGCCCTCGTCTTTGAACCGTTTCAATCCCGGGTATGTGAAATAATAAACGATGGTCTAATTAAATTATATAATTAAAAAAACTCGAATAATTGGCATGTCTATTCAAAATGTACTAGTAGTAGTGACCCTCCTGCCCCGCTGATGCACCCACAAGTTTCTGCAGACGTCGTCTTTGACGACTCCTAGGATACGGGCTACATTTATGGCATTGGTGGACTGAGCGGAGGGGAAATAACATTTTTATTTATTTGTGTTATGTTTATCGGTTTCTGTATAAATGTGAAACATGTACTGCTTGAACAATTTGTATAAACAATTCTCCATCGACTTAACTGGGGTGTCATTAAGTTAGTTATAGTAGTTACTAGTTAAGTAAGATACTTGTATTACTAAGACTACTTTTTTTTTTTTTTTTTGTCCGCTTTCAACTCAGACGAAGTTCCATCTCTGAAACTGATTTTGCGTGAAAATCTGTTTTTCCAATTTCTTACAATGGCAGCAGCGTGACATAGTAAATTACTTACACTGGCAGCCGTGTGCTCAATGTACTCGTAATTAGTATTCCTCGCCATACAGGCAGATTTTCTCCGACTTCAGAGGTACTCACGTTATCGTCCTGAGTAAGACCAGGGGACTCGAACAAATGCCGGACAGTAGGTTCGAACCCGAGCTATGAGGCTCACAGCTAGCAGGCCGAGCTACTATCAACTACTCTAGGCAGTCCCCCACTAAGACTACTAAGAGTACTAAGACTTTTTTTTTTTCAGATCCAGAAGTACTTGAGCTTATTAGCTCTTCGGCTCGGTGCCATGGACATCGTAACCCTTCGGTTCGGTGCCACGAACACCGTAAATCTGGGAATCTGTGGCTTTTTCTGCCATCCCACGGAATTGAACCGCACACACAGAGGGATAGTCACCCGTAGTCCAACGCGCTACAACACGCTGGGCAGACGGGCAGACTTTTCCCTAATACCCTGGACCTTATCTTTCTTAGTAGGACAAAAATTTTGTCACTGGCTAAAGAAAAATGTCAAGCCCCACAATTTAAATAATTATCTTAACTTTAATTGAAACTTGATAACATCAGATGGTAGGTGTGGATCTAAATAAAAAAAAGAATAGACCAGTCATCATTTAACATGTCTGCAAGTAAAAAAACAAGAGTTCTTCAATTTAATGCTAAACATGATCAGGCCACTCCAAACATAAGAAAATAGGGGGGGATAATAAATAAACAAAATTTCTGGAGGCCCCCAAGTTTGGGTTTTTCAGAAAAATTTGGGATCTGGGGGGCGTAAAAGCTAATGTTTGCTGAATTAAGTAAAAAAAGGGAAGTTCTTAATATTGGAAGATGAAATAGGTTTTTTTTTTTTTTAAATGTCAGGCATTCCAAAAAAGTTGGGTTAATACATTGTTCATTTAAAGTCATCTTTTCGGGTTTATAATTTTAAAATTTAAAACCACAGTGCTAATGGAGAACTCCGTGGTTAAAACCTGCAGAAAAAAAAAATTTCGACTGACTTAGGCGTGTGTGTTTCTTCTTCAATGCCCCATATTATCCTTTGATTTGTTGTGATCAGGCCAGAGTGATTGTTTTTTTTCCCAGTTTGCGCCTACAAGTAGCCAAAACCCCCCATTTATGTGATGTTTTTTTGTACTGGGTGTTTCCCCTAGGCCCCTCATCAGTCTCCTCTTATGACATCCGAGATAGTTTCCCTTTCTTTGCCCCCCGGGGCCCCAGAAACCCCGACGGGCTCAAATTGAACCTTTCCACCTGTGGAAGCAGACCATCGATCAACAAAAATACAGTCTTTCACCTTCTTGACTTTTGTGAAAACAAACAAATTTTAATGACGTGAACTAACACATAAACTTTCTAGACGGGAATCATTCAAATTAAAAAATCACCTCGAATTATGGTATTCTCTTTTTAACCTCTACATTCAGGATAAAAGGCAATGAAGTACATAAGTTAGCTATTTAGAAAACCTAATTACAAAGTACTGTAGTTTTTCAAATTACAAAAACAATGACAAAATACAGCAACGTTTGACCAACAAACCTTTTAAACAAGCGAACAAACAGGGTGACAAATTAAAAAAGAAAAACAAATGGGGGAAAATACAAACGTATCAAGGAAAATCTGGGAAAAAAACGAATTTAAATAAATGTAACACAAAAACACACATAAAAAATAGAAATGAAAGGAAAAAAAACAATGAAACTCAGTAAAATATCTTGAATACATTTCAACATATACCCATATAGATTACAAAGCATGGGAAAGAAAGTACTGAAGCATAAGAAAGGAATATAACATGAATACATCAAATACCCTTAAACAAATCATGGGAAAGAAAGTACTAAACATAAGAATGTAATATGTTAGCCGCGTGGTTGGGACCATACAAAAAAAATCAACCCCGATTCTCCAGAGCAAATGGACTGCGATCATCCGGGAAAATGATGGATGGCTGGAAAACCCGGACATCGTGAGCACCTAAAACCAGTATCATTAAAGGGTGGCTACGGGTCACAGGCATTGGGTATTCCATAAGTGTTAGGGGGAATCGGCCTGACCCCTTGCCTGTCTCGATATAAGCCTTGTTACACCCACAGATAATGGCATAGATGACGGGGCTCGCAGGAACCCCATCGTCAATAAACGTGCCAAAAGGAAAGATCAGTGCGTCTTTTCACATACCCCGTGTTCAATCCAAGACCCCCTGGACAGTCCCAAAATAGTCGGGATATTGGACTTAAGGCGACTGTGTACCAACATATCCTTAAGACTTCTGCCCCGTCTGTAAACCACCAAAGGATAGTTGGGGAAGACAGAACGGGTCTCAGGATCTGATCTGGGGAGACAGATGGGGAATAAAACATTTTCCCGGGGAACTATGGGGTGGTAATTAAGATAAGTTTTACTCTGTCAGAGTTAGTATCTATGCTGACTGGTGGGGCCTGCTGGCGTGATTTTCTGAATTTCGATGCATATGAGAAAACCCCTCTCGGGATGGCGCCTCGGAAGAAATCAAGCCTCAGGTCTCTAAAAGAAAATCATCGTCCTCACTATGGTAAAAGGCGTAAACTGGGAAGGGAAAAGTAGAAACCAAGGGAAAAGTGGGGAAAAAACTTTTATCAAGGTTTAATTCGATGAGTGGCGGATGGCGTAAAGGTGATGAAATTAAAAAATTACACAAGTAGTGGAGATGTGAAAGAAAAACGAATAAAAAGGGTTAAAAACATTTAAATTAATGAGCGTGAAAAATCGGTTTGACATCTGACCCCAAACAGTCATCAATTTCTGTGATGACAGCGGAAAGGGGGGTCATATGTGCCATACTAGGTTTAAATCCCCGAAAGAAAAAACAACTACCCCATTTTGGTCCCCCAGGGCCCCGTCTGTCAAGGGGTTGGTCTTAAACGGGAAACTCCTTTCTTTTTGCCAAATTTTTTGGGGGTAGGGGGGGAAATAATGGGCTTTTTGTCTTTCATTTTCTTTATGAAATATGATGGCTTTTATACGTATTGATGATGTTTTAAATCCTATTTAAGTTTTGCCTCGTGTTTTCGGTTTTTTTTGCCCCATTTTTACTTGAATTTTTTGACCCCACGCTTGCGCTATCTTCCCTTGTTACAAAACCTCTTACTTTTCCCCCACCCCGGCGTTGCTTTCCCACGCGGCTTTCCCCTTTCCCCTTTGGGGCGATTTTTGAAAATTGCGAAGATCTTTTTTTGGCGCACCCCGGGGTCTTTTAAAACCCTGGGGTTCCCCGCAAAACCCACCGTCGGCACAGAACAACTCGACGAGTAAAACTTTAAAAAAAAAAACCCGTTTTCTCTGATCAAACCCGAATTCCCAACATCCGTTCTTAAGACAAAATTTTGGGATATTTTTTCCGAAAATTTAAATCGAATATTTTTAACCCATATCCCGAAAAAGCGGTTTTGGTGAACGGCGTCTTTTTGGTTTTAAAAGCGGATTCATCGGCATTCTTGGCCTATCTTGGCACAAAAACAAATTAACGGAAAAACTCGGTTTCCCCGCTCGCGACCTGGGTTTTCTTAAAACCCCTTTCCGGTTTTTGGTCCCTTCACATTTAAATTTTTCCCTTGAAAAAAAATTTTTCTTTATTTGCTAAATGACTTTTCATTCTTGTACTTTTTCCCATGTTTATTTTATATGTGCATTTTATTTTTTTCTTCTTTTCTTCGCGATCTCTGGTCTGGGCAATTATTTGGGACCAAAACTGGGCAGCGCCGGTCTGTCGGGTTTTCCCCCAAAGCTTAGTTTTCGGTGACTGGGTGGGGCCAAATGTTTGTTTCTCTGCTCCACAAAGAGGACGTTTTTGGGTTGCTCTGGTGTCTGTTCTTTGCCGGCAGAGACTGTTTATTATTCTAGTCTTATAAGTGTTTGTTAGCCCGGGTGTCGGTGTGGTAAAATATTGACCTGGTCTGTTCTTTGGTCTTTGGGAGTTTTTTCCATAATCATATCAGTGTTTGTCTTCCAGTTTTGCAGATTTTCTCTTTTGGGTTTTGCCTCTTAAAAAGACAAGGTTGGGTAAATTTGCTTTTTGGGTCCCCTCCTTAGCAAAACATCGCACTCTTTCCCTGCAATGCCACAGTGAATGGAACCCCTGCAAGTGAATTTCTTTTTTAAAAGCTGACAAGTTCTTTTTTATTTTTTGTACTGTGCTGTCAGTGGATTTAGCCTCCGGGGCTTTAAAATTGACAAGGAGTCTGTAAAAAAAATTTTCTTGCATGCTTGCAGCTTATTCATTCTTTGCCTCAGAAGGGCTAGGGGTTCTGCGGGAATTTGGGAACTTTCTTCAGAAAAGGGCCGCTAGAACACAGTGGTAGCATCTGGGTCCCCAAATGCCTCCTGCTCTCCATTCATGGTTGCCTCATTCCCGATCCATCTGTAAATTCTTACCCAGCTGTCTTCGGGGAAACATTAATGGAATGTTCCATTGTAATTGTTTTTTTCACTGTTACTCCCATCTTTGTTAATAATTTAGGGATGGGGGTTGAAATTTTATGGTACGGGTCGGGTTCCCAGTAAAAAACAATTCTTCGGGTTAAATTATTTTTGTGTTAATTTGATTTTCCCTATTTCTTTTTTTGTGGTTTAGACTTGTGGCTGTCTGTTTTTTTGTTTTTCCCTTTTTTTTTAAGTGGATGGGGGTTCTTTTGTCCTTTCATCTGAGAATCATTTTTTCTCCTTCTTCTTTTAAGGGCTGGATTTGGCTCCCTTTTTCCATTTCTAAATTGGTGTAGATTTCATTCCCCCCCAAATATAGAACACCTGTTTGTTTTTTTCCAGTATCGATTTTTTGAATGGGCTGCTGATACCCATGTATGATATATTAAGTCGTCTAACTCCCCAGTGTACACCTGACTCGGGATTAAAATTTCGCTCCCGGGTAGTTCAGCCAGTTTCCCCTTTCACCTTTTTTTCCTCATAGCCTTTCTGTTTGTTTCCATTATGTGATGTTTCCATGTCGGACTGTCAAAAAACCCCAAAAAAACGGGGATGGGAGCAGGATATCATTTAAAATTTATCAAGTGTTTTTCCCCTTTGGGGACAATGAAAAAGCGTTTATAGTTTTGCTCCGGTTTTTTCAGCCCCCTTTTTTGCCCCCTTATACCTGTTCAGGCGGGCCCGGGAGTTTAAAGTGGGGCCCCAGAAATGGAGGTGTCCACACAGCTAGATCATCAGCATGGAGAGAGTGTGATACATGTCTGGGCAGGTTTGGAGATCATTAATATTCCGGAAAAAAGGGGACAGTCGCCCCTGTGGGGCTCCTGCTCTTAATTTGAATCTGGGACTGGCCTCCATCCCAAATTTTTCAGATGTTCTTTGGGGAAAAAAGTCTTTTATCCCAAAAGACATTTTTTTCCCCTCGTAAAAGCTTGATAGCAAAATCTTTCAGACTTTGTGAAGGGGCCTTAGACATGTGAAAAAACACTGTGAGGGTTTTTTTTCTTTTCTTGGGAACCCTTTTCTATGTCCTGTCGAGGATGCCCTTGGTCTGGTGCTTTATCTGCCTGTGCCTGTCTGGGGTGGATCAGTTTATGGTTGGATTCTAAAAAACCCCGGAGTCGTGGTTTTCCTCTCTCCACGTTTGCAGTGCCGCAAATTTGGGGCTGTACTCTCGGATCCTTTTTTTCTTTTTCCCTTTTTTAAAATTGGGTGGATTGTGGCATTTTCCCGATGTCTGGGACCTCCCCCGTCTCCCAAATTTGTTAAAAATCTGAGTAAAGACTCTTTTGCTATTGGGGCCCTTTTTTTGAGATGTGTTTGATCTCCATTTGGGCGGGGCCTTTTTTGTTGGCTTTTTGTGCTCTCTGCAGCTCAGTCGTGTATTCTACCTCCTACAGGGGTTTACTTGTTGCTTTTTGAATGTAGCATTTATCTCACTTTGACTTCTTTTCCCCTTTTCCCCGACTTTTGAGCAGGCTTTCTTGGTTTTAAAACTGGGCCATCAGGGTGGCCTTCCCCTTTTCCCGTGAATTGTTCTCCTTGCTGGAGAACTGTTTTCCCTCTAGATGGGTTTTTCTTCAGGGCTTTTTTTAAATCTCCACCTTTTGAGTATCTTTTTTTTCAAGAGGGTGTCTTTTCTTTCCCAATTTTTCCTGCTGGGTTTTTTTCTCTAACATAAAGGGCCCTTCTCTATTGTGTTGCATTACATTTGTCCCCTTTCGAGTTCCATTGTATTTCTACTCAAAGCACTATGGAAACTTATCTCGGGGAATATCGTAGTTTTTCTCCTCCCTCTGGGGATAGCCTTTTTTCAGCATTTGGGGATACCTTTTTGAAAAAAGGGTTTTGAAAGACTGTCTCTGTCCACTTTTCCCGATTATTAATTTCTTTACATACTTGTCTGCTAGTTCTTGGGAAAAGCTTCCCGTCTGCCTTTTTTTAATTCCCAAATGGGGGGAGGTTTGTAAGTTCCTCCTTGTTAATGTTATTTATGGGGGTTTCACTGGGCTATGGGCCCACCTCCCTCTGGGGCCCGAAACCCCTTTTTTTATCCTGAATTGGGGCTGGAAAAACCAGATCTGGAGTGCTTTTTTGCCCACCGTCGTAGTCATTTTGAGGATTCGGGGGGTTGAGAATGGGTGAACTGTTGGT
>JADZMA010003172.1:0-10115 GCA_020796225.1 Arion vulgaris
ACTGAGAAAATGAAGATCAAAAAAAAAATAACAAATGAGGACTGAGAGAATGAAGATAAAAATAAAAAATAACAAATGATGGAATAAGAGAATAAAATCAAATAATAAAATAAAAATGATGGAATAAGAGAATGAAGATAAAATTAAAAAAATAAAAATGATGGAATAAAGAAAAAGATCAAAAATAAAATAACAAATGATGGAAAAGAGAAGAAGATAAAATAATAAAATAACAAATGATGGAAAAAGAGAATGAAGATCAAATAATAAAATAACAAATGATGGACTGAGAGAATGAAGATCAAAAATAAAATAAAAATGATGGACTGAGAGAATGAAGATCAAATAATAAAATAAAAATGATATAAGAGAATGAAGATCAAATAATAAAATAACAAAATACCCTGAGAGAATGAAGATCAAATAATAAAATAACAAATGATGGACTGAGAGAATGAAGATCAAATAATAAAAAAAAAAATGATGGAATAAAGAATGAAGATCAAATAATAAAATAACAAATGATGGAATAAGAGAATGAAGATCAAATAATAAAATAACAAATGATGGACAGAGAAGAAGACAAAAATAAAAAAAAAATGAGGGAATAAGAAATGAAGATCAAATAAAAAATAAAAATGATGGAATAAAGAATGAAGATCAAAAAAAAATAACAAATGATGGAATAAGAAAAATGAAGATCAAATAATAAAATAAAAATGATGGACTAAGAGAAGAAGATCAAATTAATAAAATAACAAATGATGGAATAAGAAATGAAGACAAATAATAAAATAACAATCAGAACCAAGACTAGTATCTACCAGCTGTGGCTTCAACATTGCTGGATCGGAATGCTGAGAATGACAGAACAGGATATGCCCAGACTCCCCACCTTCATAAACTTGTCTGCAAAATTTTTGCGTGTACTGGCCGACTATTCTCGAACCAATAATTGCTTCCCGATGCCAACAAGAAATATGGGCACTATCATCCGAAACGACGCGGGAGATGGTTTGGGGAAATTGCTGCGATGGAGACTGGCCCGACACGAAACTGACTGAGATGGACCCCGAGGGTAGGCGAAAGGGAAACCCAAGACGACTTGGAGGGGAACGATAGAGCAAAAATGAAGGAAATGAATTGCTGGGAAAACAAAGAGGGAAGGAGAAAAGGGGAAAAATGGTGTGTTTGTTGTCCCCAAAACCCCAACAAAGGTAAAGAAGAAGAATAAAATACAAATGATGGAAAAAGAATGAAGATAAAAAAAAAACAAATGATGGACTGAGAGAATGAAGATCAAAAAAAATATCAAATGATGATTGAGAGAATATTGATGTAATCAAACGTTGTATTCATCTTTTTCCCGACAACCTAACATAAAACATTGCCATTATAGAGCAATAAAAAACTTTAGCGTTTACAATGACCATTGATTCAGCATAAATGACCATAGCAATTCTCCACGTATATTAGTAGTCTTTCAGTCGATATAGTGTCCTTTTCTTCAATATTATGATATCTTCAGTCGATATACGTGTCGGCTTTTCTTTTTTTATAGCTTGAATTTAGGAAATGAGTTCTGGTTAATGATTTACAGTTGTTTTTGGGGGGGGGGGAACAGGGGGTGATGGATGTGACTTTACAGTGGTCAGTTTTTGTGGGGGAGACAGAGAGTGTTTGGGTGGGGCTCACATGGTCAGTTTTTGGGTGAGGGGGGACAGGGGAAAGGGTTTTACGCTACAGGGTGTATTTGGGTTTGGGGGTACAGGAATATATGGGTGGACGCAGTGGTCACTTTTGGGGGGACAGGAAATATGGGTTACAGGAGTTCATGGCGTTTTATTTTGGGGGGACAGGGGTAAATAGAGTGACGCACGTTGGCCTTTTTTGGGGTGGAAAACAGGAGGTATGGATTTAGTTACTGTGGTGTTTTGGTGGAGAAACGTAGGGATGGGTGTGATTCGTGGTCGTTTTTTTGGGGGAGAAAACGTGGTGTTGGATGTGACGTTACTGTGGTCAGTTTTTTGGGGGAGAAAAAAGTGAGTGTATTGATTTACGTTACTGTGGGCAGTTCTTTTTTTTGGGGGGGAAGGAGGTAGGGTGCCCCTGGCGTTTTTTTGAAGGGGGGGTCAATGTGTTGTTATAGTGGCGTTTTTTGGGGGTGAAATGAAAAAAAGTAAGGGGAGGATGTGCCATTATAGTGGTCCGTTTTTTGGGGGAAAAGAAACAGTAAGTGTAGGGAGGCCCTTATAGTGGCTTTTTGATATGAATGAAAATAGTATAAATTTTTTCTTTGGGAGTTAAAATCTGATCTGGGCACGCGGATGATCAGATCTGGGAAAACGAGGAAGGGTTTGGGGACACGTAATAAATTGCGTTTCAAGAGAAGAGGATCGATGGTGCAAGCAAAAAAGATTAATAAAATAATAAAACTAACTATAGTATCTAAACCCAGATATAAATATTTTGGTTTGATGTGCAGTGATGATGATCTGACGACTAAACTAAACTAAAGTATATACACATCCTGTACACCCAACTATCCACTCACCCCAAAATTCCATGTTCATTCATTATTAGTTTACGTTATCAATTATTATTCCATGTCTAAAATTTTGAATCTACCATTTTAGCTTATAAGCAATTAAAGAACAATTTCCCTTTTTTGAGGAAGCAAAACCCGACTCGTACATTACTTGGCCCAAAAACAAATTAGGGGGTCGACCAAGGAGACCCTGAAACGAATTTTGCTGAAAGAGGCAGGAAATATCGGTCTTAGTTCCATGGAGGAGATTGAGCGAGTTGCCCCGGGTGAGCGGTAGGAGAAATTACTTGCAGGCCCCATGTAACGTATAACGGTACGAGATGAATTATTATTATTATTAATTAGAGAGAACAATTTTTGGACACCTGACTTCATGGCACGGAAGAGCGCCATCTGAGTTGATAGCAAACGTCGAGACAGGTTTGGGGCCCATGATCGGGTTTCCCAGCCGGCAGGCACCTGGGGTGATCAGAAGATTTTTATAGTTCGTTCCAAAATTGGGGCACACAAGGTTTAATTTGGGCGAAATCATCATGGATACAGGTAATTTTTTCATCAGTCTTTTATACCTACGACTTACAAATCCCTGTTTAACTAATTGGTATGTAGCTTAGTTGATGCAAAAACGTTTTTTTTTTATATAATTTTGCATAGTACAACAAAATGATCATCAAAGTTTAGAACTTACAGTAATACACAAAATGGTAGCGAATGATTGCAAGGCGTATCCTACCATATTATAAAAAGAAAAGTCACGTAGTGAACAAATGATACCTTCCACTTTTATAAATGAAAGTAAATGTTGCGTACATACGCCAATGACAGTCGGTAGGAAACATTGTGAACTGATTAATTCCACGGATTCCCGATTTTGACGTGCACTGAATTGCATTTGGAACACGGAAATGCTTAGTTATAGACAAACTTTGACAACCGTACTGTAAAATTTCGACAAGTATACCAGATCAACATCGCAGTAAATTTAGTAATAACATATAATAAAAATCTTACAGAACTAAAGGTTTGGGTGGGCAAAATATACTTTTGGAAGGTCGTCACTGTTACCTATATAAAAATGCAAAAATCAAGAATTTCTGTAAAGTGGATGATTTTATATCGGTCGGTAAAGATGATCACGAATTTTGGAACGAACTATAGTTAGTTTGTACTTGAAATATATATGTAGTCTTGAATTTCTGTTTTCAACGATTTATTGAGAGTAATTGTTTGGTCATTTTTTGGCTCTGTCGTTTTTCGCGATTGTTTTTGTCTCCGTAATGGAGACATATACGTCTCATGTACGTCACATGTACGTCTCATGTACGTCACATATATGTCCATTTACGTCATCCGTACACAACATATCTTTATGACTTTGTCTCAGACTGAGTAGAAATAAATCAAGACCAAAATGTGAACAATTATGTACTTATCTACACAAGTCTTATTTTTCTATCAGTTTCTATGCTATAATCATCATTATCGGGTGCCGTACGACTGGCGTAAGCGATCATGAACTCTACAAAATCTCTGTCCCTGGTGTTTGCTATCATCTCAGATGTTGACGTTCCTCTATGCCATGATGTCATTCTGTCCAAAATTGTCTCTCCCTGTCTTCCTCTGTCTCGTCTCCCCTCCTTTAGGAATACCTTCACATAAACATCGAGAACTGAAGCTTCCATCGGAGCATAACTTCATAACTATCTTTGACAAGACAAATAACGTTCAGACATATTTCAAGTACAGCACACATATAAATAATAATATAAAAAAAGAATATAGTTATTATTTAGTTATCTATAAAGCCGCAGTAGCGTAGTTGTTAGTGAATTCGCTTCTTATGTGTGTGGTCCGGGCTTAATTTCACAGTGGGCGTGGAATATTTTTCCTACAGGGAAAAGGTCTCAGGTCGACCCAGTCTCAATTTGGGTACCAGTAAAAGTATTGGGAAGAAAGACGGTCAACGTCATATCAGTTGACCCATCACCCATCATAAATAAACCTCTTAGATTTGGCACATGGAACGGGGACCATGTGTCCTGGACTTGTCAACCTAGACCCGACGAAAACAAAAGACATCAGGAAAACAGCTGTCATAGACAGAGAACTTGAGAACTGAGGTAGACATAGCTGCGCTACAGGAAACCAGGCTTCCAGACTGTGGTTCAGTAAAAGAAAAGAATTACACATTCTTTCGGGCAGGGCCTACACCAATCAACCTAGACTGTATGGAGTCGGTTTTGCCGTGCACAATAGACTTAGAAAGCTATTCATACACCAGTAGCTCATCAGAGCGAGTAATATCACTCGACTCAATGTAAAAGTGGACTCCTAAACATCATATGTGTCTACGCACCAACCCTAGCAGCGTCTGCAGAAGATAAAGACAAGTTTTATGACTCATTACAGAATGTCGTTAATTCATGTCCAGTAGATGAGCAACTGTTTATATTGGGCGACTTAAATGCACGCTTTGATCTGATCCCCAGTCATGGCCAGTATGCCGGGTCATCATGGCATTGGAAATATCAACGAAAATTAGTCAAAGACTGCTTGAATTCTGCTCCCAAAACAACATATGTGTGACAAATACGTTTTTTCTGTCAAACACAGACACAGGGTGTCATGGTGCCACCCAAGATCAGGTCACTGGCACCAGCTTGATTTTGTACTCACACGCAGACAACACATCAACACAGTGAAAATCACAGTACTTTCACAGCGCGGACTGTGATACAGATCATGCCCCAGTTATCAGAAAGTCAAATACCCAAGGAAACCTATTCACAAGAAGACCACCCAAACCCAAAGTCAGGTCACCAAAAGGGGGATGATGAGAATGGGGAGACTTTCAGAAGGCGTTTACTGCTCTGTGTGAGAATGAAATGGGAGAATGTAGCGTAGACAAAAAGTGGAACATTCTAAAATCTAACATATATGACTGTGCCATTGACTCATTTGGCACCTAGAAATTTCTCCAAAAAGACTGGGTAGAACAAAATGAAAACCCTAAGCCCTCACTTGAGGAAAAAAAAAGAGCTCTAATAAATTAAAAAAATAAACCTCTCAAAGTTCAAAGGACCATCTTCAGCACACAAAATCAGTATTGCAACGAGAGTAAAGGAGGTGTGCAAATGAATACTGGTCAAATCTGTGTTCTGGATAAAAATGCTGCAGATATGGGCAACACCAAGGCAATGTACGAAAATATCAGAGTAGCTCTGGGACCAAACATAACAAAATTGCACCACTAAGATCAGAAACAGGTGAGCCAATAACAGATATGACAAAACAGCTCGAAAGATGGGGGGAAACACTATCCAATCTTTACCTGTGGAGAAACCAGCACACCCCCGTCCTCGATCAGATCATACCGAAACATCATGACCAAACCGAGCTGGATACCGAACCCACGGAGCAGGAACTTTCCGAAGCAATCAACAAACTTTCAAATGGCAAGGCATCAGGGCTAGACAACATTTTCCCGCAGAAGTCCCCAAATCAATAGGGATGTCCTGCTGCCCCACCTCTACAATCTCCTTATTCAGTGCTGGGGAGAGGAACACTTCTCAGGACATGAGGGGTGCAAAGATAGTGACACTCTATAAAAACAAAGGATAAGGGGGTTAAAAAACACAGAGGCATCTCCCTTCTGCTAACAGGCAAAGCTTTCACTAGTCCCTTCAAAACGACTACAGAAACTGGCGGAGCGTGTTCTTCCAGAGTCACAATTTGGTTCAGAGCTAGATGGTCAACAACTGACATGATATTTACCCTTCGACAGCTACAAAGAAGTGCAGAGAGCAGAGCAAGCCCTGTATTGCTTTTTGTGGATCTGACTAAGGCATTTGAACAGTCAGCAGGCCAAGTCTTTATAAAATATTGAAGTATATTGTTTGTCCCCCAAAGTTGCTCCAATTTATTGTTTCCCTTTCCCTGGCATGAAAGCCCGCATACAGTTCGGGTGGCAGCACATCTGATAGTTTTGAGGTTAAGAGTGAGTCACAGGGCTGTGTCCTTGCCCCCACTCTCTTTGATCTTCTTCGCAGTCCTTTGAACCACGCCTTAGGGGGTGATGGTGATGTTTTCATCCGACCAGATCTGATGGTTCACTGTTTAACTTGGCTCGCTTAAGAGCCAAGACAAAAACGACGGAAATACTTTCAGGACCTCCTTGCGATTTCTGCCTTAGTCGCCCACAGTAAAACTACACTGCAATGTCAATTAATAATTTGTCAAAAGGGATGCGATCTTTTCTCTGACAATAAGTGTCTCCAAAACAGTTGTATTATGTCAGGAGGTAAGACATCAAATATCACTTTTAAAAGGTAACCCTCTAACACCAGTGCAAAATTTGCTATCTTGGGTCCACGGTCACCGCCAGCCTTTCTTGATGAAGAAATCAACGCTCGTATAGGGGGTGCGGCCACATTCGGCATACTATCAAAGGAGCGGACAACAAAAATTGACATTGCAGACGAAAACTCAAAATATATCGAGCCTGTGTAATTAGTTCTTTTCTATATGGCTCAGAAACATGGACAATCTACTCAAGACACGAGAGGAGACTTAACATCTTTCACCTTCGATGTCTCGCAAGATTATGAACATCAGGTGGTACGACAAGATAACCAACTCTGAAGTACTACAACGTCAAATCTGTCTTCCATCATGGGGATGCTCCCGTAGACGACTAAGATGGTTGGGACATGTGAGAAGAATGGAAACTTATCGCATACCAAAACAAATGTTGTTCTGTGAACTTTTGGAGGAGAAGAGGCACCAGGGCAGACCACTGCTCAGATATAAAGATGTCTGCAAACCTCAATGAAAAACTTTTCTATAGATCCCACATGGGAGGGACTAGCTGATGACAGAGTTGTGTGGAAAGCCAAATTACGGAAGGGCGCAGAGTCTTTTGAGAAGAGACTTATGTACGAGCTGAACGACAAGAGAGAAAAGCGAAAACTCAGAAGTTGTCACAGTAAAACACTTGCCTACTGACCATCTGTAAAGATGAAAAGGGCCATATATATATCACCCATCATGTGCCGGCGGTCAATGAAAAATACAGGTCTAACAGCGTATTGGGACTGAGATGGTATGATACGATTACAAACGAGGAACTCAGAGAAAGAACTAAGCAGATACCAGTGGAGAAAAGAGCTAAGATACCAGTAGAGAAGAGCTAAGATACCAGTGGAGAAAGAGCTAATATACCAGTAGAGAAAGAGCTAAGATACCAGTAGAGAAAGAACTAAGCAGATACCAGTAGAGAAAGAGAGGAAGAGACGCTGGCGATGGATAGAACATACATTGAGAAGACCGACTGAAAGCATTGCAAGACAGGCACTGTTTTGGAACCCGCAGGGAAAGAGGAGTAGAGGAAGACCTAGACAGACCTGGAGAAGAGAGCTGGAGACTGATATAAAAAGGATAGGTAAAACATGGAAAGAATTGGAAGGGATGGCAAGAGAGAGGAAGAGCTGGAAGAAGTTTGTTGAAGACCGGTGCTCCGTTGGGAGTTGAAAGGTCAAGAAGAACACCGTATTGCCCAATATACCCCGTGGTATGAAAAAGGGTTTGTTTACTTTTACAAAACTTTCTTAAAGAATGAATGAAAATCGTGATATATCCTTTACCTTTACAGGACGTTAACATCAACTATAGTAAATGAAATCGTTGATTTTCTAGGCACCACTTATACTTTCAGTAGTTTGTCATTACTTTCTGAACAGTGATGTCTATTTTTACCGTTCGTAAAAATCTGCGGGAACAAATTTGCTTCCAAATTGCCTGCCTCGGAGTTTGAACTAGGTACTCTTGGGTTGTGATCGCGCTTACTACCTCTGCCATATCTGCTGGGAGGGACTGAGCACTTATGTGTCTTCCATATCTGCTGGGGGAGACTGAGCACTTATGTGTCTTCCATATCTGCTGGGAGGGACTGAGCACGTATGTGTCTTCCATATCTGCTGGGAGGGACTGAGCTCTTATGTGTCTTCCATATCTGCTGGGGGAGACTGAGCACTTATGTGTCTTCCATATCTGCTGGGGGAGACTGAGCACTTATGTGTCTTCCATATCTGCTGGGGGAGACTGAGCACTTATGTGTCTTCCATATCTGCTGGGAGGGACTGAGCACTTATGTGTCTTCCATATCTGCTGGGAGGGACTGAGCACATGAGCCCGGAGTGCAATTAAATCAGTTTAGTAACCAATAACCAAAACAAGTCACTACCGCTTCGATATCTGCTGGGAGAGACTGAGCACTTATAAGTCTTCCCGGAGTGCAATGAAATCAGTTTAGTAACCAATAACCAAAACCAGTCACTACCACTAAACCATAGCCGTCATAGAGACCAGAGACTTACAATTTAGATTCCCATAAGGGACGAAATGAGAGATAACAGTAATTGGATAAATACCAAAGATATTAACATTTCAAACAATATGTCTGAAGAGAATCCTAAAACAAATCAATTCAAATAAAATCAACAGCCAAGATCGGTTCTACTCAATTAAATACGCAGGAAGACAAAAATTAAACGACCATTAAACACTGGAATATTGATTCAGCATGTTCTTCAACGCGAATCAGTATTACCATTTTTACCGCCATCTCGGTTAAGTCAAGACAATGCAGAGATAATGAGTGGAAAGGTGGGGGTAGTGGCGGTGGTGTTTAAAGCCAAAGAATTGACCTCATTGTACCAGATTTTAACCAATATTGCTTGGTGCATCTCAGCAGAAATGGTACGTCACCTGCAGAGAGTATTGCACAAAGCACGAACTCCGTAGCTACGACAGCAATCATATTGGTCTCTGGAATAAATGCAGTCGTGAGCAGAACGGCGCGGTTCGACCTCACGACCTTCGACTCGCAATGTAAGAACTTAACCACTTAGCCACCGAGACACCCCACCCCCGAAAAATAAATATGAGGATGACCTTAAAGGTCATGACCTAGTGATATCCAACCCATCGTCTAAAAGCTGAATGTTAGCATTCAAGGAATAACTTCGATGGTCAAAGTCCGTACGTTGCACAATTCTTTTGTAGCAGTCTATCACTCTCATGTGTTTATCTCATCAAGCATCTGGCTGAATGTTAGCACTCAAGGAATAACTTGTGATGGTCAGAGTCCGTACTGTTGCACAGCTCTTCGTAGCAGTCTATCACTCTCATGTGTGTTTATCTCATCAAGCGTCTGGCTGAATGGATTAGTGCACGGGCTCTCATTCTGGAGACCCGGGTTCTATCCCCGGTATAGTCAACGAGGTTTTTTTCTGCGAGGGACATGAAGAAAAATCCTAACCTGAACAGTTTCATCGCGACTGTACTTGCTATGCAACTATTAACAACTTCAGGATCACGTTCCTCCCGTCCTGCACCGCCCTAATAACGATGTATTACAGGCAGCAAAGATAATTTATTTTGATTATAATATTGCTGCATTCAACAATTTACTGTTTTCTTCATAAAAGTAAAATCATAATCTCAACAGTTTCGTAGCGACTGCAGTAGCTATGCACCATTAAATTCCTCATGCTCGCCTCACCCCTTT
>JADZMA010003173.1:0-10115 GCA_020796225.1 Arion vulgaris
GCAGTGCGCTGAATCTTCTGTGTAAAAAAGAGATCGGAGAACACATGGCTCACCAAAGTGCAGTGCAGCTGAGATCTTCCTTTTAAAAAAGAGATCGAAAACACATGGTTACTCACCGAAGTGCAGTGCAGCTGAGATCTTCCTGTGTAAGAAAGAGATCGAGAACACATGGTTACTCATCGAAGTGCAGTGCAGCTGAGATCTTCCTGTGTAAGAAAGAGATCGGAGAACACATGGTTACTCACCGAAGTGCGTGCAGCTGAGATCTTCCTGTGTAAGAAAAAGATCGGAGAACACATGGTTACTCACCGAAGTGCAGTGCAGCTGAGATCTTCCTGTGTAAGAAAGAGATCGGAGAACACAGGGTTACCCCGAAGTGTAGTGCAGCTGAGATCTTCCTGTGTAAGAAAGAGATCGGAGAACATATGGTTACTCACCGAAGTGCAGTGATGATGGTCGTCTCAAATCAAATCAAATCAATCACATGAATCAATAATCCGGTAGAACCCTTTTAGATCCAGAAGCATTTGAGATTTCAGCTCTTCGGATCGGTGCCATGAACATCGTAACTCTTCGGTTCGGTGCCACAAACACCGTAAATCTAGAGAACCTGTGGCTTTTCTGCCAGTCCGCGGAATTGAACCGCACTAACAGGGGCCTTGTCACCCGTCGCCCAGTACGCTACGAACACGTTGGTCAGGCGGACTGGTAGAACCCTTCATGTCCATGAATATCTAGTGTCTTCGCTGCTGTTTCCGTAAATGCATATTTTTACAGGGCTGGATTGTTAGCCGCCAAGCAAAACCCCTCAACCTGGAGGACCAGCAAGCCATATTTAGTCTGCCCTCCTCCTCAGTGACTTGTCCGACCTGAGTGTCCCTGCCAGGAACATAGGCTCCCGCCATCCTAGCCTACTATATCACTAGAGCATGCAAGTCTGTCCACCACTACAAGGTAATGGAGAGGACGAAGATCACTGCACAAATATAAAAACAGGAACATTTTTACATCTTAGATATTTATTATTATTTTTATTATTTAGAATCAATTAATCTTTATTGTTTGTAGCTTTACATAACAAACAATTGTTAGCTTGAACACTTTTCCCAACATTCTTATCCACAGTTGATGTTCAGCTGCCTTCCCTACTTCCAGTCGTGCATTAACCCACTAATCTACATCTTGATGTCCAAGAATATTCTGTAGTATTCGAAAGATAGCATGCTCCCACGCCCCTGCAAGGTGTTGCTCTAGGCATCAGTGGGTGGAGTCACCATCGCATGAGCTCATCAAAACCAATCATAGCTAGCCGCTTCATCGGGTGAGACACACCGAAGTTATGGAGGAAACAAATCAACGACAGCTCATCTCTAAATATAGATATTAACTAACAAACAACTTCCGTTAGACAACTTCCGTTTTCTGATCAAATGTCGTCACTGCCAACGTTCTAGCCAAACATTTATGGACATACGTCAATAGTTGTTGGCAAATAACGTCAGAGAGACATAATGTTCTGATAATGTGCATGGCAAGAAATTAATAATAAATAACAATAGAGATAAGAAGTTCTGATGTGATTTTATTGCTGCTGCACTCAACACAGGTCAATTACTAGGAGTTCACAATGTCAACCATATTCCATGAAATCGGCAATATAAGCATACTTCTTGAAATCAACAATGTCAACTACGCTCCTTGAAATCTTCAATGTAAACCCTATACTTTTGGGACATCATCGATTTCAACCATATTCCTTGAAATTATCAATGTCATCCATTTTTCCTGAAATAGCGATGCTCATATAATCCCTGATAACGATAATGACAACCATATTAATCTTCTTTGGAATATTTCATAAACAAGACTTTAGTTTAGTTCTGTCTTTCTATTTAAATCTTAGTTATTCAAATCTCATGACAACCTTCACAGTGTTTGGTCCCTTACAGCTAACGAAAAATGCCAGCTGTAGAGAACATACACAGCGACTTCTACCACGATTCTGAATTGTTCCCAACAAAAAAATGTACCAATTTGTAGCCAGATTGCCAGTGGGTTGTCGGGGCCCGCAAGATGAGCAAAGAATAGTAACACTGCGACCTACAGGCATGTCGTGAAAGACAACTGAGGTAGGGCCTCGGAAACTACCCTGGTAGATCTTCTTCGCGTTCGTTCTTTACCACCAATTTTAATCAGTCTTTGTAATATGTTTGATTTTTGCCAAGAACATGTATACGTTGCACATTGGTTTGGTAGGCCCTAAACGCATAGAATTCTACACGTTTAAGACACGTCATCGATTTCATCCAAACCTCCTTAGTCGCCTCTTACGACATGCGTGGCAGGTAACAGTGGTTCCATTCTTTACACGCCAAATTTGGGCCCGTAACCACCAGGCGCCTTGTAGATAAAAAACGTCGCAGAAATCGGATGTGCCGACCTACTTGTAGGCGCATAACTGTACACTGACTCTTAGGCTCGGATCATACAAAACACATACAAATCACAAAGAATGATTAACAAGTGATCGATATGCAGCATTCAAAGAAGTAGCCGGATAATTAGAGAATCAATGGTACCGGTAATTAAATACCTAGTGCTGGTAGAGTAATTCAGTTGAATACATAATATATCAAGTGGGCGTCTGTAGCTTTTCAGTAATAAGCTTGATCACAACAAAAGAGTACCTGGTTCAAACACTGCGGCTGGTAATTTGAAAACAAATTTGTTCTCGTGGATTTTACAAACGTAAATATAGACCTCACCATTCAGAAAGCAACGGCAAACTACTGAACTATAAGGGTGCCTAGAAAAGCAACGACTCAATTACTGTCGTTGATGGATACGTCTTGTAAAGGATATGACATTATTTTCACTTCATGACAAGAAAGGGATGTCCCATTTGATTCCTGCACTCAGATGAGGCTGCCAATTTAGATTTGCATTGATTCTGTTACCACCATCTTGCCATTTTTTCGATCCAGAAGCGCAGCTTTCAGTTTGGCCTGTGCCATGACATCGTAACCTCGGTTCGTGCCAGACAATGAACTGGGGAACAGCTTGACCAGTCGCGAATTGAACCGCACACACAAGGACTAGTCACCGCAGTCAACGCGCTACGACACGCCATCTTCCATTACTAATATGAACACATGATCAAACGATTCTATCTTAAAGATATAACGAAGACTGCAAATAAAACTATGTAGCAAAGGCGAAGCACGTTAAATCAAAGTTATGTAATTTTATATAGTACAAAACAAGATATAGCGGCGTTTCGACCAAAAGTTCTTTGTCACATTGCAGATCACTTACAATGGTTTATGCCCGTTAGGATTACAGTCTGACTGTATCTTTGACCTAAGACCTGTCTTGATCTTTTTATTTGTTTTGTATCATTTGCTTGCTAAAGGCCTTTTTGTCGAAACGTCGCTGTACCTTACTATCTCGAATCAGAATTGCTTGCATTGATGCCAAAGAGAATAGGGCACTATCATCCGAGAGACCTGGAATGATTGGGCATGTGATGGCATGGAGACTGGCTCGACACGAACTGCACTGAGATGGACTCCAGAGGGTAGCAGCGTGGAGACCAAGACAACCTGGAGAGACATAGAGCAAGAGCTAAGAAATGTCATAGTGGAACTAATACAGAGAAGGCATGAACAGGAAGAATGGTGTATGTTTGTTGTTGCCTTAACAGGGGCGTAACAGGCTAAGAGGAAAGTCGCTGTACCTTGTTTTGTACCTTAAAACATTACTTTGTTTTTATTTGCTTGTGTTAAAGGAAGTAACTTATCTTACTGTAAATTGCATACCATTCAGTAATTGTATTATCTTTCCTTGCAATTTGACACCCACCTCAAACAGTGGTCATTACATATAGGTAAAGATTGCTAGCTATGTGGTCGTTATCTGTGCATGTTGTTCAAACCATGTTGTGTGACATCTATTTTTATTTTAACAAAACACTGTGTGCAGTACATACTTCATCAAAATGCATTTGCATTGAGCTGTTTTCCTAGCCTTTGGTTGTCACTACTACCTGAAAGCATTTGTTGAAAGGGTTAATTTGGCACTGGCAGCACAAAATTGGAATTATAAATAAGGATAGTTTTGAGTGTAAAGATACTTGTTTGTAAATGAGTATATGTGTCATTTGGCCAATGATTTGGCTTACTTTGCTGTATTCTGTTATTGATTCTTGACACAAGGAATGCTTACAAAGTGAATCAAAGTTTGTGTGACAGAATGAAAGATGTGTGGGTAAATATAGTAGCATTCGTGTGGATATATTCCAGAAATTGCTGGTTTTATTGTGACAATATAAGATTTTGAGTTTATATTTCTGGTAAAGAATTGTGTCTTCTTCTTTCCACCATTTCCTTCTTTTTAAAAGTATTGGGGTGTTGGAAGGTGTAGTCTTTTTCTTCTTCTTTCTTTGTTCTTACGACCAATTTAATCATTCTTTGTGATATTTTGATCTTGCCAAGAACGTGTATACGTTGCACATAGTTTGTAGGCCCTAAACGCATAGACTTCTACACATTTAGGACATGTGCATCCAATTTCAGCCAATGGAGGGTGTAGTGATCTTGTGTGTGCTTATTATAAAGCACTTTATAAGCGGTTATTCATTTTCTTACGGCTGTTCTTGATGCAGTCGCTCCATCTTTTACATGGACATCCTCTTTACTTGTTATATTTTTTTAACGTGGCATTCTTTTCAGATGCAAACCATCTGTTGTTCTTTTATGAATTGCATAGAATTTTCTGATTTATTCATTTCTAATTTTGTCACTTCTTCAGCTTTCTGAAGGCACATCATCTCCGTCGCATGATTTTCCGCTCATTGGCTTCTTGTGATTTCATGTGTGGAACGTTTGTATGTGTGGTAGATATACATAATGTTAACCTATTGCAACTGCTTCATCATCAAATAGCTTGCCCAAAGCAGAATCTCTTTGTCACTCTAACAGTCTTTCAGAACTTCTCTCTTATAGGTCAGATGTTCTGCAGCCATCATGCTCAAATCATTCTAAAGCCTTCTTCTCCATGGTCTTCCTCTTCTAATCTTTGCCAGGATGCCTCCTTCCACAATGGTCTTCTTCAGCCATTTGTTTTTTTTATACATCCAAATTACTTCAATTTTCTCATTCTTTTTTGCAGCATCAGCCAGTTTTCTTTGATTTTGAGTTTTTTCTGGATAGATCTATTTGCTCTCTTCTCTGTTTATGGTAAATAGAGGACTTTTCTGCTAAAGGAGGTGGCTTAATCCACCATCATCAGGTAGCATGCCCCATTTCAGAACATCACCTTTATCACAGACTGTCTGAACAACTCGCTGTCCTAGCAAGTTCTCCTGCCTCTTTCTCTCACCTGTCATGTTCAGGTTTCTGATGTCCTGCTGCCACCTTCCTCTTCCCCTGCCTCTACCCTCAGGAACCATGTCTTCCATTACTGTTCTCTCCAAACCACTATGTCGTTTAAAGTGACCAAAATACTTCATTTTCCAGGGCATAATGTTGTTTATGAGCCAATGCTTCACAATATGCAAGTCTTGTAGTATGTCCTTGTTCTCTTCTCTGTCCAGGCATTCTGAATTTTTAGGTAGCACCTTATTGCAAATGCTTCAATTTTGTTCCGGTCCACATCTCGCAACCATATGTTGCCACAGGGAAGACATATGCTTTCAGAAGTCTTAACTTTATTCTTTTTTTCCTTGTGTCATGCTAGTTTCTTCATGCTGACCACCCTCTGTATAGCCATGGCTATCTTCATCTAACTTCCTTTGTTTACTTCATCTACTATAAGTTATTATGTCAATATTAAATGTATCTATATGAGCCATATTTGCTTGTCTAAACTTGTGTTTTGCTCATAAAGCAACAATGTAGATGTTGTCTCACTATCAATGTCTTTCTTTCAAGATCAGTGGTTTCCACTATGATATATAATTTATTTTCATTTCAAATGTCTTATTTATGAAATACAATGTCAGTAATTTAACATTGATTGATGTCATGCTACTTCAGAATTTGTGAACAACTACAATAAAAGATTTGTTCTACTACTGAAATTCTGTTAGTCTAAATTTTATTGCTAATTACTGCCCATTCTCTTGAGTTGGTACTAGTATGTTCATTCTTTCAAATTTAACCTAGACTACCTGTTCACTAAGTTGATCCTAGCCTGCTAATTATCTCAAATTAGTCCTAGACTTATTCTATGAAGTTGGTCCTAGACTGCCCATCCACTCAAGCTAGTTCTAGGCTGCCCATTCTGTCCAGTTATCCCAGACTGTCCATTCTCTCAAGCTAGTTCTAGGCTGCCCATTCTTCCCAGTTATCCTAGACTGTCCATTCTCTCAAGCTAGTTCTAGGCTGCCCATTCTTCCCAGTTATCCTAGACTGTCCATCCCCTCTAGCTATTTCTAGACTGCCCAATCTCTTAAATTAAATTAGCTCTAGGCTGCCCATTCTCTCAAGCTAGTTCTAGGCTGCCCATTCTCTCAAGCTAGTTCTAGGCTGCCCATTCTTCCCAGTTATCCTAGACTGTCCATCCACTCTAGCTAGTTCTAGACTGCCCAATCTCTTAATTTAAATTAGCTCTAGGCTGCCCATTCTCTCAAGCTAGTTCTAGGCTGCCCATTCTCTCAAGCTAGTTCTAGGCTGCCCATTCTTCCCAGTTACCCTAGACTGCCCATCCCCCAAAGCTAGTTCTAGACTGCCAATCCTAATTTAAATTAGCTCTGGGCTGCCCATTCTATCAACCAGTCTAGACTGTCCATTCTCCAAGTTGATCCTAAGTTGAACTCAAAAGGACAGCGTGAACAACCTAAAGATGGATGGATGCGAATCAACATAAGACAATATGAATGGAATATTCCAATTTTACTCACAAAGAATGCAAAATGTACATCATTTTTAATTTGGCATTTTTCTGCCTTAGAATTGTCTCTCTTATGACAAATTGACAATAAATGTGGCATAACTCAGTATTGACCACTGAAAGGGAGGGATAAGAGGGTGTGCAATCTCTGCCTCCTACTTAAATGAGGTTTGACCCATGGATGTAACTAAAATACATATAATAACAAGCAAAACAAACTGATAATTTTAATCAAAATATACAACAGTTGCTACAAAACAACATCAAAATTTAATCTTACATCAATGTAGCTGCACATCATCAAGTTTCAATCAAAATGTTGAGAATATCATGTGAACTTAGTATAAAAGGAAATGCCCAACAAATATAAGATGTACAAGTTTAAACAAAACAATCTATAATAAAGGTTATCACTTATTACATTTGAATTTACTAATCACCTTTTCTTCTAGCCTCATATTGACCACTTGTTAACCACTCTTTGTGATTTGTATTGATCCGAGCCTAAGACACAATGGCGCTGTGATCGTGCCTCCGTGGCCATACATCCTATTTCTCGCTGTTTTATTTACTAGGGCAGCATCCTAGGCCTAACTCAAACGCCTCTTACAACATGCCTTATAGGTTACTATTCTTTGCTCCCCTTACAAGCCTCAGCAACATACATGCAACTAACCACCTTCATTATGATGTTCTTGTCTCTGTTGTCCTATAGATAAAGTGAGTATTGTAAAAGATACCAGGCAATATTGTCATTAAGAATCTCATAATCATAAGATGCTTATTGCAAGAAATGATGACAACAGCTTTACATTTATGTATATGTTGTAAAATATTTAGACTCATGAAGAAAATGCACCAAAGAGAAGCCCCACACAAGATATCAAATGAAATAATCCAACACTTAGGGACAAATTAGGGTCATTTTTTATAATTTTGCATCTTCCCATCTATGAAAGCTACCTCCAAATTTCAAGTCCAGATTCAGATATCTTCAAACAATTGAGCATTTACATCGTTTGAGGCGCGCGTAGTTGTTAGTGCTCAGCAAGGCTGTGGTTAGGTTCAGCTCCAAAGCGGGAATTTTTCACGGACGTTCAGGACCAGCCTCAACTGGGTCCAGACATGCTCTGGGAAAGTAGCGTCGCGTGATGTGACCACATCACCATCGTGTGCGACGGTCAATGAAAATAAGCTAACACTGTATGACCTATATACACAGGATAGGGTTCCTTACTTTTTTACATCTGTTTATTCATAATTTCTTAATTTCATTCATCTTATATATATATATATATATATATATAGATGATTTGCAAGATTCTTGAACACTGCTGAATGTGGTCTAGATTTAAAATAGTTACTGTCAACAGAGGAGCGTCTGACCGAATTATTAAAGCTCCCATTCAGGAGTCCTGAGTTTGATCCCCGGTAAGGCCAAGAAGTTTTCTTCTGTCTGGGGCATAAAGAAAAAATTATAACCGTAACAGTTTGGCGGCAACTGCACTAGCCATTAAATTTCACGCTCATGTCCCCCGCCCTACAACGCCCTAAAAACGGTAACGAGCAGTAAAGACAGCTTTTTTAAAAGCCTGTCAACAGATTAGATTAAGTGTCATCTCCCCATCAACATCTGCAAAATGTTCTGCCTTTACCATGGAGGCAGATTCTGACAAACTGCTAGCATTAACACAAAAAGGTGTACGGCTACAATGATAGACATTAGAAGATATCAAGCAAGTGTTCATATAAACTTTACTTGCAATAAAAAAAAAACTGCAGCCAATTCCTTTAGCGCTCATGTCTTCAACAGTTGTTGGTGTATAGCCAAATTTTATTTATCATTCATCAGGCACTCTCCTCAAAAGACCACAAGTTGAACAAATTTCATTAAGGCTTTCCTATCGAAGGCAGTCTCGTTTGCACAAAATTATGTTTCTATTATATTGTGGAGGGTATCATTCTCTTGCTTCCTTGCTGTTGAAGACTTTTAATTGTAAATAGACATTGTTTGGTGTGAAATATAGCCTAACTCTAGCTACTTTCACCCAATATCTTCTATCAGACAGTAAATAACTGATGTGAAATTGACTGGTCAGTAAATGTATCATAATGTTACTTGTTGGTCAAACTTTCTAAGAAGCCATCATTTTCTTTGTCGTTATCCTTATCTCCATCGAAAAATTCGTTTTTGGGGTTAATTCTGTAAACAAAACAAATTTGTTATCAATGACAAGATCGTACATATATCTTATCCTGCAAAGACAAGAAATAATTTTTATGTCTTACTTTTATTCAAATATCTGAGAGTAGTGAAACTTCTTCATTCTCTAATCATGTTTTCTCTCACAGCAACAAGATAAGTAGAGATTTCGAGAAAACTGGCTTTTATGTGCACCTCACAAACAGTGCTTTTCACCATCTCTGTTATCTCAGATCTACCTTTGCATGGACGGCCTTTGCTTTGTATCCACTGTATCGGAGTAACATTGCTCTTGTAATGAAACTAAATAGTAAAATACTATCTCTCTCGGATCACGCTTCAGACCGATGTACCAGATCTCCCATAAATTCTATTCATGTGGAAATCTGATTCATGCAGCCTTAGCATTGGTGTGTTTACGTCACATCTTCAGCACCATTTGGGGACGGGTGTTTATCCTTCGGCAATGTGTCCGATTTCAGCCAGCGTTTACTCGGTTTGCTCTCCGTTCTGTAGCCATCTAGTGTTTTTTACGGTGTGGGTAGCTAGCCCCACGCCCAACCTCCTTAGTCACCTCTTACGACATCGTGGCATGTAACAGTGGTTCTATTCTTTCCCCAATTGGGCCCCGGTAACCACTCGGGCGAAATACTATCTGATTTACCTGTTAATGCTATGATATGTCATGAATATGTGCAAACATCATAACTTTTCACAGCGAAAGAATTCCATAACACCTGTGAGGGCCCCACCAATTTAATTTTGAAGATGGTGAAAATTGGCTGCGGTTTTGCAATTTACTCTTATCGATTTTCAATTACAAAGGGTTCTTTTATGTGCTCAACCTAAGTTTTATCGTCTGTCTCCTATAGAACTAGAACTTGATCTCACCTACATTGAGATGAAGAATCACTGGGAAAATATCCGATCGCTCCATGATGGGAACGAACTCAAGCAACTTTGGAGCGAGGCAGGTCTACCTCCACACTACACAGACCTTTAAATGCTTGTCAAAACATTC
>JADZMA010003174.1:0-10113 GCA_020796225.1 Arion vulgaris
ATTAAAAAATAGTTTCCCCACATTACGAATTATTTTTTCTCCCCTGGGAATTTATAATATCAGCCTGTCCATTGTCTGATCTTTTTACACATATCTGCAAGCCATTGGCTGTTCATTCCTTTACACCAGAATGTCTTGGCACAAAAATAAAGCTAATTTTTGTCAGCCTAGACCTCTTCGGCGACTCTAACCATTGTCTCTGGGCCCAGCCTGTTTCAATCTTCCTGAGCATACCTATTGAGCAAATATGTATGGAAAAAGTATATCACTCAGCCGCCCATCGATTTATTATTTCCATGATTTTCATATTGAGACTGTTGAATTGTTCTATGCATGTGAAACATGACATTAAGGACGAGCTGAGAAATATCTAATGGCAGTGGAGAAGTAGTTTCTAAAAAAGTATGCAAAGAATTCCACAGATGAATAGAAAAATGAATGAGGCTGTCCTTCAAGAAACAAAGAAAAAGTTGCAAATTGATTAGAAGAATTAGATGTAGACAAGTCAATAATTTTTGGATATGTTATGAGGAGAAATCCAAGTTGATAAGTTGTTGAGAACCTGCAAATTTGATGGAAAAGAGCATGGGGAAAACAAAGAGATAAAAGCTGGTTGGTTTGGCCAGATTGGTATGGTTGAGACAAGAACACAACCCTGATCAAGGATCCTGATTATGTGGGATGGCAAAGCATGACCTTCGCCATTTATCAGCATGATGATGATGATGACAGCCAAATTACTTCTAAAGTCATAATTATTTGTTTAAAACTCAAGTTTTTTGTATGAACTTCGTTGTTTGAAGCAGCAAAATTTAGAATAACTTCTTCTGTCTAATATCCCTACAAAGCACAGTACATGAGGACAACTAATTATGAATATCACTAGACAGCACAGCCCATTCGACAGCTACTATGGATATCACTAGACAACACAGCCCATTCGGACAGCTATTATGAATATTGCTAGACAGCACAGCCCATTCGGACAGCTATTATGGATATCGCTAGACAGCACAGCCCATTCAGACAGCTATTATGAATATCGCTAGACAGCACAGCCCATGCGGACAGATATTTTAAATGTTAATATAATAATAAAGCACAAACCCATTGTGGACAGATTATCATAATGCATAAGCGCTTGTTTATCGCCTCGACACCAGAGGGTTGTGGATTCAATTCCACACTCGCAGTCCCCACATGAGTTCTACACAGCTCTGCTCATTACCCTGACTCCTGCGCACTCCATGGACATAAAGGTAATTTTTCTGATCCCTGTCTGTACCAGTACCTCCACCCAGCCTTTCAGTCACCGCTGGAACATGATAACCCAGGTTATCTGAGTTGGGGAGATCATTTAAATTGTTGCAGGAACTGCTACAATGTTGTGTACTTCTCCACTGATACTATCAACAAGCTGCTTCTTCTTTGAATGCTCCATATCTACTACTTGTTAACACACTTTGTGATTTGTATGTGATCCGAGCCTAAGAGCGATTGTACGGTGTGCCAATTATGCGTCTACAAGTACTCCAGCAAGGAAGCTGATGTGCTGACGACCTTCGGCGCAGACAACAAAGATAGAAGCACCCAGGTTGATTACACAGAAGAAGTCCACCCTTGTAGGGATGTGGAATGTAAGGACACTGCTAGAGACAGGCAGATGCACAAGTGGTGAAGGAGATGCATCGGTACAAGCTACTTGCTGGGAATGTGAAACAAGGTGGAATGCTTTGAAACAAGACTCAGATGGAGAAACGCTGTCCATTCGGGCAAAGAAATGAAGATGATCCTCGGAAGCCGGGCCTTGATGCTGACCAAGGAAGCAAGCAAAAGTCTGATGGAATGGGAACCAGTGTCGGACCGCATTATTAGTGCAAAGGTTCGTATCTAAGTTCCAGAAGACCTACATAATTATGTGTTATGCACCAACGAACGATGCAGAGGAGGTGGGAAAAGACCATTTCTATGCACAACTACAGGCAACTGTGGACAAAGTACCAAAGCACGACATGATGATTCTATGGGGATTTAAATGCCAAGGTGGGCAACGAAACACTGGCAGGGAAAGAGATGGAGTAAATGGTCTTGGAAGCATGAACGAAAATGGTGAGATATTTGCAGACTTCTGGCCTCCAATGAGCTTGTCATTGGGGGTACACTCTTTCCGCATCGAAGATGCCATAAGGCAACATGGATCTCGCAGATCATCGACTGGAAAACCAGATCGACCATGTGGCAATTCGCCAACGATGGAGAGCACACACAAGATGTTAGAGTGAAGAGAGGAGCAGACATAGGATCTGATCACCATCTGGTAACTGTAAAATTAAAAATGAAACTATCGGCAAAGAAGAAACAGCAAAGTACACGAATCAAGTTTGATGTCAAGAAACCCCAATCGCAGGTCACAAAGGAAGTCTTCCAGATTGCTCTAAAGAACCGCTCGAGGCGCACAGACAACAGAAGAGGAAGGTACAGTGGAGAGTAGGTGGAACACCTTAAAGCAGGCGACGTTGAGCCTTGAAGAAATACTGGGAGATCATCATCAATCAGGAAACCCTGGATCACGGACGAAACATGGCAGAGGGTGGAGGAGAGGAAGAAGTTGAAACAAGAAGTAAACCAGTCACGAACAAGACAGCAAAAACAGGTGGCAAACTAGAAATAACGAGATGGTAGAGAGGTAAAAAGACAGCTGAGAAACGAAAAAGAGCATTCATAAATGAGATAGCAGAAGAGGCAGAGACAGCAGCTAGCAAAGGTGACTCAAGGTCTCCTATGAGACAACCAGATTGTTGAGTGGAGGAAAATAAGCAGAGCAGGCCAGTGAGAGATAAGACTGGAAAACTTTTGACTAAAATTGATGAACACTGGGGCGCTGGAAAGAGCATTTCCAGGAAGTAGCAATAGACCTCCCCACTAAACCCACTAGATTTAGGCAAGGAGACCCGCTGGACATAAACGGGAGATCACAAACAGGAACCAAGAATGCCTTGGAAAACTTGGAAAAGGGCAAGGCGCAGGAGTTGATAATATCCCAGCGAAGCTCTGAGGAGGGAGGAGAAGAGATGGTAAACCAACCCACATATTGTTCAACTTGGTGGGACAGGGAGGAGATACCACAGATTGGAAGAAAGGCCTCTCGTGAAACTGCCAAAGAATGGCAATTTGTCAAACTGTGACAAGTGGAGGGATCATGCGCCCTCCCTTCCCAGCAAAGTCCTCTACTAGGTTATTCTGGACAGGATGAAAGACGCTATAGACCAGAGGCTTAGGACAACAGAAGGATCCGGAAAGATAGATCTTGCAATGACCAGATAGCCACCTTAAGAATCATAGTGAACAAACAATGGAGTGGCAGGCTCCGCCTACGTGTCTTTGTTGATTTTGAGAAGGCATTTGACAGCATAGATAGGAAATCAATGGGGGATCCAAGAAACTATGGGTGCCGGAGAAGACTGTCGATCATCACTAGGCAGCTGTATGAGGGGTTTGCCTGCCAGGTTATTCATGATGGAAGATTGTCAGAGGAGTTCCAGGTCACTACTGTGTTAGACAGGATGCCTGCTGTCCCCTCCTCTTCTTGGTGCTACTGATTGGTCACACGTACAGCCTACTACAGGTCTGGAAAGGCATACAGTGGACACTTATGTCAAAGCTTAGAAGACCTGATTTTTGGACGATCTCGCTTGCTTTGCACAGACTACAAGACATGAGGAAAAAGTGGATGTTCTGGCACAAACGACAACGAGTCGCCTAAAATCAGTCAAGAGAAGACTAAAGTAATTGGAAAGCAACATACAGCAAGATCCAATACGGATTGAGGGAAGGGACATAGAAGATGTGGATGAATTTGTCACCTGAAGTAACATCAGCAGATCAGAGGTACAGATGAGGACATTAATGTTAGATTAGGAAGGCCCGACAGGCCTTTCATCCTGCACATGGTGTGGAAGTCCGCTCATCTCCACGAAAACAAAGCTCAGGATTTTCAGCCTCAAATGTAAGTCGGGTGCTGTATGGCTGGAAACTTGGGGTCATTAGGGCAAATACAAATAAGATCCAGACCTTTGTCAACGGATGTTTGCGGCGGATTCTCGGATTGAGATGAAGGATGAGTTACAAACACGGATCTGTGGATAAGAACAGGGCAGGAAACCTCATGATGACACAGGTCAAGAGGAGAAGATGGCGATGGATAGGCCATACCTTGGGGAAGACACAGTCGAGTGTCACTAGACAGGTGCTCGAGGAACCCGAGGGAAAACGAAAGAGGACGCCTAAGCAGACTTGGAGACGAGGTCTTACTGAGGAGCTGAAGAGTGCCTATTTGACCTGGGAGAACATAAAAGAACAGCCAGAGACCGAGAAGAGTGGCGAACAACTGTTGAGGCCCTATGCCCACGAGGAGCGGAGAGGATTAATGAAGTACCAGCACATCCGATTTCTGTGACGATTTTATTTACTAGGTAGCTTCCTAGGCCCCTACATCAGTTGCCTCTTATGACATGTCTTGTAGGTAGAGTTTATATTCTTGCTTCCTTGAGGCCTCAGCAACACACTGGCTCTATCAACAGTCCAAAGGGACTTAGCACCTATAGGCAGGGCACACTTTTAGTGTGTAGACGCTTCTCCATTTCCCACTTAATGTTTTATTTGTTATTTTTAACGATAATATTTCTAATTGTGTAAATATGTTATTTTTCAGTGACTTCTAAAACTTGCATGTCTAGCTTGCACTCATCAGAATGTTGTAAATACTGAGAAACAAAACAATTTACAAATTTCTGCATGCAGCCTGCTTGCAGTATCTATACCCGTCGATTCATACAAAGGGAAGTAATAAAATAAATGACGTGCTAGTTTCTCCTGTCAGAGTTATCTAGCATTGATGTCTTCCTGTTACATAAATAGAATCACTACTTTTCTAAATGGATATGTATAATTAAAGAAGTAATGTTTATTTTTGAAGTGTTTCTTTTATTTCATATGGATGATAGTTAATGCTAAAAGTGGTTAGCTCTTTGTGTTCCAAACGTCGAGATTCAAACCCTGACTCGCCCTGAGTGGTGCTGGCACGCAAGGAAGCAAGAATAGTCCCATACAACCTCCTACAATGCATGTCGTAAGAGGCAACGGATGTAGTCCCTAGGATGCTACTGAAAAACATGCTGAAATTGGATGTGCTGGTCGGTTCATGTGTAGGCGCATAACTGGCCCAACATACAATTGGTCAGATCACATACAAATCACACAGAGTGGTTGATACAGAGCATAGATTCCCAAACTTTTTCGCCCACCGCCAACTTTGCCCACATAGTGTGTAACGCCCGTCCCTCCCTCTCCTCTCACATATATATCAGCTCAATTTTCACTTTGACATAGAAAATTGATATATATTTTCAATACATAGTAAACTTTTCAAATGATTATATACATGAAATAGAAAATTATGAAAAAATGGATCATGAAGATGTGCATAAGATGAATTAAAATGCAGAACTCAAATTTTAATGATTATTCAATCTCAAAATCACGAATAAAACTCCCAAATGCTTTGAACCCACTATCGCCTTCTAGAATGCTTCAGCTTCACTGGGGACGACACCATTTTTAGGAAACGCTGATATATGAGCTTTCAAAGAATACTTTTTATGCCCATTGGAATATTTTAGTAGTCAAATGTAGTATGCTGTTAAATTACACCCTGTGGTTTCGCTTGTTTGATAAAGGCCTTTTGGTCAAACATTGCTTTTATTGTCATTGTTTTTGTATTTTGTAAACTATAATTTTTTGTTATAACATGTTTCAACAGTTTATATCATTTTACTGCAGTCTCCCCCCTTTTATATCAAGTATTCAATGAAGAAGAAGAAGAAGAAGAACCCGGACTGTGCTCTGTTCACGAGCAATTTTTCCAGAGACCCCTGGGATTATTGCAAGAGCTACGGAGTTTTGTTGTGCAATACTCAGCAGATGATGTACGCTTTTCACAGAGAGGAACCAAATCATATGGGGTTAAACCCTGCAATGAAGTCAACTCTTCGGCTTTAGACTCTTGTTAGGCTAATTGCTGTATAATAAGTTGTATAACTGCCCTTTTGATGGATAATAAGTTGTATAACTGCCCTTTTGATAGATAATAAGTTGTATAACTGCCCTTTTGATGGATAATAAGTTGTATAACTGCCCTTTTGATGGATAATAAGTTGTATAACTGCTTTTGATAGATAAGCTTTTATAACTGCCCTTTGATTGAAACAAGTTGTATAACTGCCTTTGATAGATAATAAGTTGTATAACTTCTTTGATAGATAATAAGTTGTATAACTGCCTTTTGATAGATAATAAGTTGTATAACTGCTCTTTTTATAGATAATAAGTTGTATAACTGCCCTTTGATGGATAATAAGTTGTATAACTGCCCTTTGATGGATAAAAGTTGTATAACTGCTCTTTGATAGATAATAAGTTGTATAACCGCACTTTGATAGAAACAAGTTGTATAACCGTCCTTTGATAGACAATAAGTTGTATAACTGCTTTGATAGATAATGTTGTATAACTGCTCTTTGATAGATAAAAGTTGTATAACTGCCCTTTGATGGATAATAAGTTGTATAACTGCCCTTTGATGGATAAAGTTGTATAACTGCTTTGATAGATAATAAGTTGTACAACTGCTCTTTTGATGGATAATGTTGTATAACTGCTCTTTGATCAGATAATAAGTTGTATAACTGCCCTTCGATGGATAATGTTGTATAACTGCTCTTTGATAGATAATAAGTTGTATAACTGCTCTTTGATAGATAATGTTGTATAACTGCTCTTTGATAGATAAAGTTGTATAACTGCTCTTTGATAGATAATAGTTGTATAACTGCCCTTTTGATGGATAATAGTTGTTAACTGTTTTGATAAATAATGTTGTATAACTGCTCTTTGATAGATAATGTTGTATAACTGTCTTTTGATAGATAATAAGTTGTATAACTGCCCTTTTGATAGATAATAAGTTGTATAACTGCCCTTTTGATAGATAATAAGTTGTATAACTGCCCTTTTGATTGATAATAAGTTGTATAACTGCCCTTTTGATAGATAATAAGTTGTATAACTTCTTTTTATAGATAATAAGTTGTATAACTGCCTTGATAGATAATAGTTGTACAACTGCTCTTTTGACAGATAAGTTGTATAACGTCTTTTTATAGATAATAAGTTGTATAACTGCCTTGATGGATAATAGTTGTATAACTGTCTTTGATAGATAATAAGTGTATAACTGCTCTTTTGATAGATAATAAGTTTAGAATTCTTTTGATAGATAATAGCTGTATAACTGCTCCTTTGATGGATAATAAGTTGTATAACTGCTCTTTTGATAGATAATAAGTTGTATAACTGCTCTTTGATAGATAATAAGTTGTATAACTGCTTTTGATAGATAATAAGTTGTATAACTGCTCTTTGATAGATAATAAGTTGTATAACTGCTCTTTGATAGATAAGTTGTATAACTGCTCTTTGATGGATAATAAGTTGTATAACTGCTCTTTGATAGATAAAAAGTTGTATAACTGCTCTTTGATGGAAATAAGTTGTATAACTGCTCTTTTGATAGATAATAAGTTGTATAACTGCTCTTTGATAGATAATGTTGTATAACTGCTCTTTTGATAGATAATGTTGTATAACTGCTCTTTGATAGATATGTTGTATAACTGCTCTTTTTATAGATAATAAGTTGTAACTGCTCTTTGATGGATAATAAGTTGTATAACTGCCTTTTTATAGATAATAAGTTGTATAATCCTTTGATGGATAATAAGTTGTATAACTGCTCTTTGATAGATAAAAAGTTGTATAACTGCTCTTTTTATGGATAACAAGTTGTATAACCTGTCTTTGATAGATAAGTTGTACAACTGCCTTTGATGGATAATAAGTTGTATAACTGCTCTTTGATAGATAAGTTGTATAACTGCTCTTTGATAGATACAAGTTGTATAACTGCCTTTGATAGATAATAAGTGTATAACTGCTCCTTGATGGATAAAAGTTGTATAACTGCTCTTTTGATAGATAATAAGTTGATAACGCTTTGATAGATACAAGTTGTATAACTGCTCTTTGATATATAATAAGTTGTATAACTGCTCTTTGATAGATAATAGTTGATAACTGCTCTTTGATAGATAATAGTTGTATAACTGCTCTTTGATAGATAATAAGTTGTATAACTGTTTTTGATAGATAATAAGTTGTATAACTGCCTTTGATGGATAATAAGTTGTATAACTGCTCTTTGATAGTAATAAGTTGTATAACTGCTCTTTTGATGGATAATAAGTTGTATAACTGCTCTTTGATAGATAATAAGTTGTATAACTGCTCTTTGATAGACAATAAGTTGTATAACTGCTCTTTGATAGATAATAAGTTGTATAACTGCTCTTTGATAGATAAAGTTGTATAACTGCTCTTTGATAGATAATGTTGTATAACTGCTCTTTGATAGATAATAAGTTGTATAACTGCTCTTTGATGGATAATAAGTTGATAACTGCTTTTGATAAGATAAGTTGTATAACTGCTCTTTGATGGATAATAAGTTGTATAACTGCTCTTTGATAGACAATGTTGTATAACTGTCTTTGATAGATAATAAGTTGTATAACTGCTCTTTGATAGATAATAAGTTGTATAACTGCTTTTGATAGATAAATATGTTGTATAACTGCTTTTGTATATTGTTTTTAGTTATCTCTATGCTAGCTACACTCAGTATGGCAACGTCCTAACAGTACAGTGACAGTGACCCAGATTTTATGTTGGAAATAAAGTGGATTCAATGCCAGATCTCAAAAACATTCATAGTAAATTCAGGAGTCAGACCAGGGATGTGTGCTCTCGCTGCTGCTTTTTACAACATACATGGACAGCATAAGTAGAGAAGCAGGAATAGAGGAAGAAAATAATATTTCAGAACATTTATTCGCAGATGACCAAGTACTGATTGCAGAAAATGAAGAATCTCTCCAGAACCACTTGAGCTTAGTTAACATCAAGGGTGAGTAGTACAACATGAAAATAAATATGATAAAGACAGACAATGGTAATAAGTAGACAATCATAAAAACCCTTTCAATAAAACTCCAGAACATAGAAATAAAACAAACTACTGAGGCCAAATACTTCGGGGAAATTGTCACTACAGACTGAAGTATTGATAAGGAAATTAGCAACCTACTTAGCAAATTAGCTAACCAAGAACTTGGCAGTTAACACCATGTGTGAGTCCTACAATATTATCTATGCCATCACCTGTAAACAGTGCAACAAGGCCTATATTGGTGAGACCGTAAGAGGCTCATGACCGATTCGCCCAACACTTGCACATATATACGCCAATGCTCTGTCACCCTGTAGCCACTCATTTCAATGATACTGGGCATTCAGAGCTTCATGTCCAGGTCACAGCCATCCGATCATGTTCCTCTGATGATCGCAGTCGATTTGCCCTGGGGAACCGCTTTATTTAGTTGTATAGCACCTATGCACCTTCTGGACTCAACGGATTACATTCCTATGCTTCTTAGTACTTTCTCATCTCATGCCTGTAATCTATGTGTATTTGCTTCATATATATGTTATATATTCACTTAATTGTTTATTGTTTCTTTCTTTCCGCTTCTGGTTTTGTGTTGCACTCATTTTGTTATTCGTTTTGTTCCAGTTTTCATTAGATAGGTTTGAATGTTTCAATATGTAATCGTCCATTTGTAGTGTTGTCGAAATTCGTTACTCTTGTTGTGTCGCTTGCTTGATAAAGGCTCTTTGGTCGAAACGTTGTTGTATATCGTCACTGTTTCTATATTTTGTAAAACTATAGTACTTTGTTTTTACGTGTTGTCACATAAAGAGATACTGCTAAATACTTAGCAAATCTTATAATAACGATTTTTCTCCAATACTATGTTACCGGGGTCAAACATGCCAATAACAGCAGCATGAGCGAAAACCATAACGACAGAGATGAGGGTCTTGAAGAGTTGCAAGACAAAAGAGACAAAATTATAAAAGAAGAAAACAGAAGAGATGAAA
>JADZMA010003175.1:0-10108 GCA_020796225.1 Arion vulgaris
GAAAACATAACAAGACTTAAAATTGGGCTTCATAGATCAAAAAGGGGCATTGACAGAGTCGAAGAAACCAAGAGGGTTGTCGAAAATATGGAATGCAAAATCTTATCAAGGTCTGAAAGAGTTTATACATTTCAAATAAAAGTTACATGAGAAAAAAAGCCGAACATCAAAACATTCACAGTAAACTCAGGAGTTAGACAGGATGTGTACTCTTCCACTGCTGTTTAAACATGCATGGACAACATAGTGAGAAGCAGAAATAGAGGAAGAAAATAATATTTCAGAACTTGTATTTCAGATGTAAAGTACTGATTGCAGAAAACGAAGAATCTCTCAGAACCATTTGAGCTTAGTTAACATTCAGGGTGAGGAGTACAACATGAAAATAAATATAATAAAGACAGAGACAATGGCAATACGTAGACAACCAGAAAATCTTACAATAAAACTCCAGCACTTAGAAATAAAACAAACAATTGAGGCCAAATACTTAGAAGCAATTTTCCCAGCAGATGGAAGTATCGATAGCAAAATCAGAAATCGTTGCAAAAGCTAATAAGTACTGGGACAGTTAACATCACTGTTATCACCTAAAGAGATACCACTGACAACTAAATCAAATCTCATAAGAACGATTTTCTGGAAAACACTATGTTACCAGTGTTAAACATGGCCAATAACAGCAGCTAATGAGCGGAAAACATAACGACAGAGATAGGATGCCTTAGAAGAGCTGCAGGTGTGACAATAAGAGACAAAATTAGAAATGAAGGAATTAGAAGGAGACTGGGTAAACCCAGTCATATAATGTATAAAAGAACCACAGATTAAATGGTTCGGACACCTGACCAGAATGCCCTGGTATTGCCTACCACAGAGAGCCACACAGAAAAAAGTATCATGAGTACAAAGCAAGAGGAAGACCACGCAAAAGATGCAGCGATGGCATCAAGAACAACCTTACGAACATGAATATCAGCTTACAAGAGCCTTAAGACAAGCGACAAACAAGATCACTAGTTTCACCCCAACACTTCCATAAAGTAAATGGTGGAAGAAGAAGAAAACGAACAACAATTTTATCTGTAAAACATATCGTTCTATTTTCTTAATGTCTACTTAGCCAGCTTGTTTTCATTGTTGGTTTGTATTGCTGACATCTGTAGAGGTTTTCAAACTGCAGACTGTTACATAGATATAATGTAGATGTTTTCAAACTACAGACTGTTACATAGATATAATGTAGATGTTTTCAAACTACAGACTGTTACACAGATATAATGTAGAGTTTTTCCAACTGCAGACTGTTACACAGATATAATGTAGAGGTTTTCCAACTGCAGACTGTTACACAGATATAATGTAGAGGTTTTCAAATACAGACTGTTACACTGATATAATTTAGATGTTTTCAAACTACAGACTGTTACACAGATATAATGTAGAGGTTTTCCAACTGCAGACTGTTACATAGATATAATGTAGAGGTTTTCAAACTATAAACTGTTACACATATATAATGTAGAAGATTTCAAACTACAGACTGTTACACAGAATAATGTAGGGTTTTTCCAACTGCAGACTTTTAAAATAGATATAATGTGAGGTTTTAAAACCAGATTTTTGTAGATATAATTCGATTTTTTTTAAAACCCCGACTTTACACAGATATAATGTAGGCCAATTCAGACTGTTCAATCAATCAAGGGCCCATGCCTGCCGGGTAGGCATCTGTTTTTCCCACCTCTTTTGCTTTGCATGTAATCAGTTCTGCGTCGATATTTTGTCGAACCCGGGTCAGGCCACCCAACATCTTCCCCCTTTTTTCCCCGATCTCTCCTTCCTAAATTTTAAAGTCACCTTTCAAACCCTTCTCTTGCATTATATCCCCAAAGAAACTTGATTGTCGTTTTATTCTTTTATAAGGTTTTTTGTGTCAGACCTGATTTAAACCTACGTTTTTTTTTTTGCTGTCCAGGGAAATTCTAAACATTCTTCTGAAAAACCACATCTCTTGGTTTTAATGATCGTATTGATTTTTTTTCAGTTCCATGATTCCTCCTTTAAAAAGTTGGTTCAATATAGCATTGGGTACTTTTTTCCAGTGTCATTGGTATGATTTCCCCCAAAATTTTTTCCATTTTCATAAAGCTGTTTTGTTTGAGCTTTTCTACTCCAATCTCTTTTGTACTTTTCTCTGGTGTTAGAATTTTCCTGAAAATCATGGACTTGTTTAGTGTTGTTATTTATTTTGATATTGCATTTGGGTTTTTTTTTTCTTAGACAACATAACCTCTGTTTTCTTTATTTCATGCTTAATCTTTTTTTTCCTTTCTCTCACTATATGTCATAAGTCTTAGATCGTGTTTTTGAGCCATGAATTGTGTTCGCGTACCTTAGGTTGTTTATATTTTGTCCCCGACTTTTCTGTCTTTTCTTCTAGATCTCATGATTTTTCGCTTTTAAAGTTGAATAGGTCGGTGAGGGGCACCCTGCGTACCCTAACTTATCCCTGGGAAATTCCAATCTTACTTCAGTCTAATGGCCGGTTTTTTTAGTACAAATTTTGATATCTAAGATCTTTCCATAATATTTATACTTTAACATGTATTTTTTTCCAAGTTTTACTTTTCAAAAGCTTTTTTGTCTAAACAGGTATGTCCCCTTCTTTTTTTACTTTTCCCTTATTTTTCTTTTGTATATAGTTGTTTGTTCCCCTGGTTACTTTCACAGATTAAATGAGGATTTCAAAATCGACTGTTAAAAGATATAATGAGAGGTTTTTCCCAAATGAAACTGTTTCAGTTTCAGTTTCAGTTTCCCTTTTTAAAAATCTTTATTGCACTCCGGAATTTCCCTAGTGCTGATCTCCTTCCTTCTCCCAAAAGCAACAGCCCCCGCTCTCATCCCGCAAAACCCGTGCCGAAATGAATACTCCATTTTCCGGAAACACAGACTGCGGTCTTCACCCAAATATTTCATCGTTTTTCCGGGCAAAAAACTTGGGAAATTTCAAATAGGCGTACATGCGTTAACAGTGTGATTTTGGGAGAACCATGTTTTTGCTTTGGTGGTTTATTAGTGCAGAACATCACCCAGTCTGGGATTCGATTCCCCCTGTCCTCAACAATTATCCCCCTCTTTCCCTTGTCTATACACGAGGATGTCATCAGCAAATAAAGGCACCCCCACGAGTTGGCATGATTTTTAAATGTAAGAAAAAAAAGGGAAGGAGGCCCCGGGGAATCCGGTTAAGCCCCCTTAGAAAACCAAAACCACATCGAAACCCCCTTTAAAGCGCATCATTCCCTCGGGTGTATAAGGGGTACCCGGGTTTGATGAGCCGGTAAAGAAAAAATAGGGGACTTGTTGTATGCGTCTTCCAAGTCCACCATTCCGCCCTGTTTCCCAAAACCTGCATGGGAAACCCCCGAAACATCATAGGGGAAAAACGCAGCGGCCCTGTTTCTTTCCCCGATCTGTAACCTCAAAAGTTGGTGGAAGATATGACGACTTTCGAGGGCCCATGCCAGTCGACTCCACGACTTCAAAAAGCTTGCCTGTCGTGTTTGGTGCAATGATTCTGTAGCCGGCTATCTGAGGGTTTTTTGTTTTGGGGTGGGTATAGGTAGCTTTAACCACTCCTCCTGATCTCACTGTCCTGGATGCTGACGTTGAATTTCGTTCCCGTCCTCGATGTCGTCTTTTTATAACAGTAGTATCCTTGACAATGCCCTCAGGCCCCCGGGGAGGCCCAGGGTTTTTTAGTGTTGTCCTTTACCCCCCGTTAACATATCTTTTTATCCAAACAACAGCGCTGCAAGCCCTTCTATGTCCCCTAGTTTGGGGTCTTTTTGCCTCGTTATTGTGGTCTGTCTGCTGTATGTAGCGTTGGGGGAGAGCTGCCCCTTTTTTTCGTCTGACTTCTGCCAGGCCGAGTCAGGCTTTTAAACCTGGATGCATTTACGTCTTGCTCCATTCATGCGCTGGTGGAATTCCCGAACTCGACAGGGATTTTGGGAACCTACTGCGTTCATCCCCTACATCTTGAATTTTTAACGCTTTAAAGGACACGGTTTTTTTTTGTCTTTTTTGACCCTTGGTATGTGCAGGTGGTTAGTGGGCCCCTTTTGGCCTTCTGCCCAATTTAACCCTTGCCTCTTTATCCGCCAGGCTTCATCGACCATGTCATTCCACCTGGTGGCTGGCAACTTCCTCTGTTTATTGCGATGTAAACTGTTACACAGATATAATGTAGAGGTTTTCCAACTGCAGACTTTTCATGATATAATGTAGGGGTTTTCAAACTGCAGACTTTTAAATATAATGTAGGTTTAACGCAGACTTTACACAGATATAAGTGATTTTTTTTGCAGCCCTTATAAATAAATGTGGGTTTTTTTCAACGCAGATTTTACAAGATAAAAATTAAGTTTTAAAAGATGTACACATATATAATAAAAAAGATTTTTCAATGGCATGTTAAAGTAAGGTGATCGCCCTGTCTCCAAAGGGACTGTTTCTTTCCCCCCCTAGAGGGTTGTGATATTTTCCAAAATCTCTGATTCAATGTAGGGAGATCAGTTCAGTCCCCCCAAATGTGGGAAAAAGATCTTGTATTGAAAATCACAAATCAGTAAGCAACCATCTTCTCATTAGTTTATCCTTTTAAACCCGGGGGAAATTATTTCTAATAAACTGAATTTTTCGACCTTCTTGTTCTACGCTTACTTGTTACTGTTTTGTTTTTTTAACACACTAAACAGTCATCAAACTCCACGTACATTCACCTTGTGATAAACTAAACAGTCATCAAAAGACACATTCCCCTTGTGATAAACAAACAGTCATCAAATCCGTATACTTATGTCGTATAAACACATTCTCAGTTTTAAAAAATTATTTTCATAAATATTCATGATATGTCAACTAAATGGAGTTTATATTCATATTTCTTTTTGGCTCTCATTACGTTAGAAATGTCGTTTTTATTCTGATTACTTTTTTCTCTTGTCCATCAATTCAAGCGTAATCAGGCCCTTTGACTGATTTGTAAATTTGCCCATCACCATATCTTTCTTTTCAGAAAAACTTTACTTCGACTTCAGATGTTTTTTAATTGAGATCATCAAGAAAGTCATCGCCTTAGCCCAACAGCGAGGGTGTACAATGCCTTTTTTTAAGGGGACATCGTAAAACTGGTAGTTGTCAATCCCCTTTTTTAAACGGAATCTAATTGGTAGGTGTACAATGCCTTTTTTAACCGGACATCTAAATCTGGTGGGGTTAAATGCCTTTTTAAAAGGGACATCGAAAATACGGGTAGTGTACAATCCAAATTTTTAAAGGGCCATCGAAAATACGGGCCCTTCCCCTATTTTTAAAATGGGGGGTGAGGGGTTTTTCAAAGGGTTTTATAAACATATGGACATTTTAGTAAAATACAAAACGGACTTTTTAATAAAGATAATAACAAAATAACGATCCAGAAATGCTTTTACCAAAATGTAGATCAAATTACTTGTAATTATATATGTAAAATAAATTTTTACGTCCCCTTTGCCGTCTGCGCTGCAGCCATTATAGAAGGCCAAAATTTAAATAGTTTACCACCCTCCCGATTTCCGGGGCCCCCGTTTCATTTTTTACAAGCTTTTTCCGGAGTCCCTTTTGTTTTAAAAAATTTTATTTCCCGTTTTTTCAAAAAGATGGGTTTTAAAAATTTATATTTCTACACAGATTCTATATGCATACTTTCTCTTAGTATCTTCTATTTTTTTCTTATATCTTCTATTTTTTCTTAGTATCTGTCTATTTTCTCTCAGTCTCTGCTTTCTTAGTATCTGTTTTTTTCTTAGTATCTGTTTTTTTTTCCAGTCTTGTCATTTTTTCTTTTATCTGTCTATTTTTTCTACTCGTCTTTCTTAGTATCTGTCATTTTTTTTGTATCTGTCTTTTTCTCCAGTTTTGCTATTTTTCTTAGTATCTGTCTATTTTTTTCTCAGTCTCTGTCTATTTTTCTTAGTATTTCTATTTTCTCTCAGTCTCGTCTATTTTTCTTAGTATCTGTCTATTTTTCTGTTGGATTCTCAAACATGTGCTGTACACAGTTCATTTATATCCATTTATTCTACCATGTTTATTTTTCGTGTGTGCGTCTGTGTGTGTGGGGTTTGTCTGTGCGTGTACCCGCATCTGTGTTGTGTGTATATAATGTAGCGTGTAGATCCCTCTGTGTGTGTATATAAGTCTGTGGTGTACCGCATCCGATAAACTAGTGATTTCTTGTGATAAGAAACCCTTTATTCTTTGGGTTTAAACTGTGTCCTCACCCGGGGGGATTTGAATTGTACCTTGGGGAAATGTCTAACACTTCCCGTCCTTTGGGATCTCGTTATCTCTAGACATGTCTCCTGGAGGGGTTACTGACTTTTTTCAATAAAAATCAATTATATTGTATAAAACTTTAATGTCAATCTAACATTTGTTATAAAGACAATCTACAACATTTGTTGGGAAATGACAACTACAACATTTGTTGGTAAATGACAATCTACAACTTTTTGAGTAAAGACAATCTAAAAATTTGTTGATAAATGACAATTTTAAATTTGTTATTATAAACAATACTAACATAATCAAACATATACATCAAACATATACATAAAACAAACATCAAACATTCATCAAAATAACATCAAACCATAAAAATATCATCAAACATATACATAAAACATATCCAAAATATACATCAAATTATACATCAAACATTTTTAATCAAACATAAAATCAAATATATACAAATATATACATTAATTATATACATAAAACATATACATCAAAATATCATCAAATTAAAATCAAATATTTTACTGCAGGACGGGAAACCCCCTAAAAAAACACTTCCGGTGAGACCAAAAAAAACTTCAAAAGCGCCCCATAAAAAAACTTGTTCTCTCGCGGGGAAAAACCGTCCCCGGGTGTCAGGGGTAAAACCAAAGGTGCGGGCAAACTTAAAAAACCTGAACAGTGACAAACCAATGTTCAGTAAAACGAACGGTTCTTTGGGGAAGGGGCGCTCATAAGCCCGGGGGGGCAGGCCATCTAAGGGTTTCCCCCTAAAAAAAATGGCAACCCCCGCCTTGGGTTTGGCGGGGGACAGTCAAAAGGGTTTAAGGAAAACCGAGCAAACGCGTTGAAAAGGTCACGCCCCAAGTGCAGCTACCCCTGTGACGCTGTGGACCAAATTTTACGAATATGTCCTTTTTTAAGAAATTGATGGGCCAGCCTGGGAAATCCGCCGGGGGGGACAGTGCCCGGCCCCATGTCTGAAGGGGCCCCTTTTTTTGCCCCCGATTCCCCCCCTCCAACCGCCAGCGAACAGGGAACCGGGTTAAAAACGTTTCGATCCCCGTAGGGGATAAAATTTAAAAATTTAAAAGGTGCGGGAAAGGGATCTACACAAGAAGCAAGCCCCGCAAAAGACTTGCAGAAAACATATTCGTTGGTGCATACAGGAAACCTTGCCCCAAAATAGATTCGAGTTAAAAGGACTAAGCCTTCAGACCAAAGAAAGGGGACAAGGGTGGGGTCCCCACCCTAGTTAAAAAGATTCCCGCAAACAAACAAAGGGAAAAACTGGGCGCCGGGCAATAAAGATCGTGGCGTTCAAATCACATGAGAAAAACAGATCCTTCTGTGCCAAGTGCCCAAGTGACATCCCCCTGTCCTGATGACATGTTTTCAATGTAAACTTTCATCATGGTCGGTGATTTCAAAGTCAAGACGTGGGGGACCCAAACAAACAAAAAGGCGTAGAAAAAAAGACTGGGGGATGAGAACAACCTGTTCCCATCTGCCCAAAGATCCCCCCTTCTACTCGGGAAAGGGGGCCCCGACAGGCCCCCCCCACTTGTTTTCACAAGTGACCATCCCCACGAACAACACGTCGGGTTTCAAAACAACCGGAGATAGTGACCATGGCCCCCAAAAACCCAATAAACCTAAATTTGAAGCCCCAAAAAGTTGCCACGGTGGAACCACAAAAAAGCAATTTTGGAACAGTATGGGGCATGACAGATCCCAATGTTGTCGCATCAACATGCATGAAAAGAAAAACATGCGATCTGGGGCAAGGAACTCTCACAAGCAATCCTGAAAAGCTGCAGGGGGAAACCTTTTCCAGGGGCCCCGGAAGGATTACAAGGATACTGGACAGCAGAGGTCCAGAAGCTTGAAAACGACCTTGAATTAGCAGGAGACAGGCTAACAGGCACAGTCAGTGACGCCCAAAACTGTTCAAGGCGGCGGCAGCTAAGTCAAAAGGGGATGTAAACGAGCAGCACGCCAGAGCTGGTTAAGACGCCCAATTCTGAACCTTGTTGGGGAGGGCCCAAATTGGAAAGTTGCAAAAGCGCTGAGTGACGAAAACACCAGCCGACCCCCAATAGTCCTCGAACAAGACAAAAGGATGTCCTCCGGAAGAGAAGCGGCAAACAATAAGCAAAAATATCCCGAAGTCAGCAGAGTAAGCATAGCAAAAGAAACATTCGATGACACTAAGAGAAAAGCGAGATCCCTCCAAGGTGAGCCAAGAAAAGCGGATAGTCACCTAACGGAAACGTTCACCAGTAATGAGTTGGAAGAGGCTTTTAAGGGGCTGAGCCCAGAAAGTCGCCGGAAAGGACGGATCACCAATAGATGCTTTAAAAACTGGGTACCAGAGCAAAGCAGCTCTACCAGCCGTTCTAAACATGTCTGGAGAACAGGCTAGTACCACAAGAATGGAAGGAAGCAATCATAGTACCCATCCTTTAAAACCCGGCAAGATAAGCTCGACCCAGCGAGTTACAGACCAATAAGCCTCCTAAGCTGCACGGGGAAACTCATGGTACGTATGGTGAACAAACATATCTTGGACTTGGAAAAAGGCTTCTCATGTCACAACAGGAGGCTTTCGGAGATAGATCTACAGAAGATCAAGTGACCTATATTGCCCAGAAATCGGGGTGGTTTCCAAGAAAAGAAAAGACACTGGCAGTCTGAGATATGGAGAAGGCGTTTGACACAGTCTGGAAGGAAGGACTAAGGCTGAAACTCCTCACCCCCGGGATAAAGGAAAAATGTACAATTGGCTTGATAGATACCTAGAGAACAGAACAGCAAGGGTTCAGGTTCAGGGGACACAGCATGAAAGCCACACTAAAAGCAAGGGTCCCCCAAGGAGGAAATGCTTCACCACTCTTTCTAATCTTTGTCAACGACTTACCCATGCCTACCCGAGCAAGTGCACTCTGCCATGTACGCCGACGACCTGGCAATATGGGCGAAAGTCAATGCCCACAGCAACAAATCGACTAAATTAGTTAAAAACCTAAATGTGGGCAGAAAAGTGGAATATGAGCATAAATGCGTCTAAAACCACTAAAACTGTGTTTCGCAGAACAACAGTTCACAAAATTCAACAAAATCAATGGCCAAGATCTCCCCGAAAACAAAACCCCAAAGTACCTCAGGGCACACTCGACCGTTAACTGACTTGGGTGCTCTCAAATTGAAAATACTACGGAAAGCGAGACACAGGCTCACAATGATGCGTAAACTCGCAGGGTCCACTTGGAGCAAACGCCAAGTGCTCAAAAAACTCTACTCTGGCAAGTGGACCGGTCCTGGAGTACGTATAGCAGCCTGGAGCAATGCATCCAATACAAATTGCCAAGTGAGTAGCCGAATCGTCGATCATGGGCCAGGAAGTCCGGCTATCGGCTAGAAAAAATCACCGGCATCCAACCAAGACAGATCGAAGGGACAGAAAAGTATGTACTAGCGGAAAACTTAAACGGCTCGATTCCCACCCAATGCATGAAAAAATGGAAATTTGAAAAGGGGCAGAATACAGAGACAAGTTTCGCAAGATCCAAAAACATTGACGCAGACCATCCGTCCTAACAATGCAAAGCCAACCAATCCCGGCAAATGATAAGTGCCCTGGAAAACCATAATAGAAACTAGGAAAAATTCAGGCATATTTAATAAGGAGAAAAAATTTTGAAAAAGGGGCCAAAACAGAAAATCGTAAATCCCTAAAAAAAGGGACCAGTAAAATGCG
>JADZMA010003176.1:0-10106 GCA_020796225.1 Arion vulgaris
AAAAACTTATATATATAAAATTTTAAAAAAAAGTCTTATTATATGTAAAGAATAAACTATATAGAAAAGGAAGATATTTTCTTGAACCATTTTGTTACTTAATAACTGCTTTGGAATTCTGTGGCCATCTATTCTCAACGTATGTGCAAAATATCTTCATCTTCTCCGTTTTATAACAGTTGTAACTAGTGGTTGAACAGACATTTCTGTGATTTCATTACTTCTCATGAATTCATCCCATGTTTTTGTTCGTTATTCCCTAATAAAGATATTATATGTGCAGTTCAAACAATTCCATAATGGGTTTAATGACTAGCTCTTTTTTTAATGCAGTCAAACACGAAATTATTTGATTGTTATCAATATTGTTAGTTTGTTGTCAGAAAATTAACTAAATAATAAATGTATATTCCCTGTATTGCTCTGTATAAAACAGAGTCGGACCTGCTATTCTTAACGTTAAGAAAATACAATTAAAATTATTAACAGCTGATAGTTCATGCACACAAGCCAACCACCATCATGTGATGTAGTCAACAGTCACAAAATAGAAATATTCAACAATTTTGAATACACTGGGCATTGCTGACAAATGACAGTAAAGCTATAAAGAAATTCAAAGAAGACTGATCATTACTTGCAAACCTAAATAAGAAGAATTCAGCAAATATTCAGGTCAAATACTTTAACATATAAAGAGAATTTTGAAAAAAAACAATTGCATCATTAAAATATAATGTAATTGGGCATGTATTTCTTTGCTATACACAACACAGCAACAGATGGAACAAAAATATATGGTGTCTATAGGAAGCTGTGCAAAAGAAATTGAAAGGATCTTTCTTTCTTTCTTTCTCGAATCCTGATGCCTACAGCGTCAGGTCAGGAAGAGATTTCATAACGGCCCTAGTATGCGCTTCGTAGATAGTCCTCTTTCTCGCCTCTGTTATCTCTGAGGCCCATCTTTTGCGTGGTCGGCCTTTTGCTTTGTAACCATTGTAACGGAGCAGCATTGCTCTTTGGGGTGCACTGTCTGATGGGAATCTGCTTACGTGACCGAACCATTTAATTTGTTGTTTCTTGATGAAGTCTAGTACTGATGCTGTACCCACTTTTTTCCTGATGTCTTCATTTCTCAACGGTCTCTTCTTGTTACACCCAGCATTCCGCGAGGCACTTCATCTCTGTTGTGACTAGTTTTCTTCTATCGTTTGTTGTCAGCGTCCAGGTTTGGCACTGGTAACATAATGTGGGAGAAAGATTGTGTTGAACATTGCTCTTTTGTGTTCATGGTGACGTGTTTGCATCTTAAAATTGGCGCCATTTGCCCTATCATTTGATTTGCTTTGTTGCATCTGTGTTGAATTCATTAGTTATTCTTCCATTTGCTGAAAAAATGCTCCCCAGTGTATGTGAAATATTTTGCTTGATTTAGTAGATGATTATCGATGGAGATGTTGGTAGTGTTTTCCTCTCTGGCGAATGTCATTACTTCTGTTTTGTCGATGTTAATTCTCATGTTGTATTCGTTGCATGCTAACTGGAGTCTGTTGATGTGTTGTTGTAGCTGTTCTTCTGTTGTTGATATGATTGCCTGATCGTCTGCAAAAATAAATTCATTTAAGAGTTCTCCGAGGTTGTTTCCTTCGCTGGTGTTAGCTATTTTACAAATGTGGTCAATGTACGTGATGAATAGCAGCGAGGATAGTACGCAACCTTGTCTTACTCCTGACCCTACGTGAAACTTTTCTGATAATCCTGAATTTGTTCTAATCGTACATTGGCTGTCAGTATAAATGTTCTTGCAAAGGTTGATTGGGGTTCATTAACCATAGGTTGTTAGTATTTTCCACAACTGCTCTATCTGCGCGGTCGAACGCGTTTTCTGATCTACAAATGCAACGTGTAAATGTTTGTCGGATTCGATAGTCCTTTCTCCTAACTGTCTGAGGGCGAATATTGCGTCTGTACAGCTTTTGTTCTTCTGATCATTTGGAGTCATTAAAGCTGCTCGATGATGTAGGGAGCCTTTCTCAAGATTTTGCAGACTATTTTCCCAGTGTGGCTCAGTGCGCTATGCCTCTATACTTTGTACAGTCCCTCTTGCTACCTTTCTTCTTCCAGATGGGAACAATTGTAGCATTCCTCCAATCTTCTGGTGTTTCTTGTGTGATCCAGACTTGATTGAATAGTCTATGGAGCCAGCTGATTCCTACCTCTTTAGTTGCTTTGATTAGGTCGGCCTTGGTATTGTCTGGGCCTGGTGTTTTATTAGGTGGGGCCATATTTACAGCATTTCTGATCTCTGATAGTGTTATGCTTGGTTCTACTTCTGAAGTTACATTTACTGTGTGTTCTTGAGTGTTCGGTTGGTCCTCTTGTTGTAGGTTAGAAGTTCACTAAAGTATTGTCGCCATCTGTTCATTATCATTTTTGGGTCATTAAGAGCTTGGCCGTTTTCATCGTTAATAATTTCAGTTGGTTCATATTGTTCTTGTCTTTCCCGCATAGCTTTAATTTTCTTGTAAAATGTCTTGTTGAATTTTTGTAGTCTGAATTTAATGTTTCGCAATAATCTTGCCATGCTTGTATTTTAGACTTCTTTATTATCTCCTTGGCTTGTTTTCTAGCTGTTCTATACTCAGTGAGGTCGTTTTGATGTTTGTTTTTGCCCATAAGTTGTATCTGTGTTTTTTCTCCTTGAAAGGATGTAGGAAATAATTGATAGAATGACAGAACGACAGCAATATAAATCTCTTTGTTTGAAATACGTATGTGTCAAACGGGACAGGACGAGTCTATATACATATATATATATATGAATAAACGGCAAATGTTGATGAGAAGAAAATTACAAATAAATAGTAAACACTTATTATATGAAACAAACAACACACATTCATGAAAGTCAGGTATTACCAATATAATATTTACCTAAGAGACTGATATTCACTGAATCTTTGAAACCTTGTTTCACAAAACAGATAATGTTGATAATGTTTGTAACGATACCAAATATATTTAATATCTGACAAAGTATACTATAGCTAATCCATATAAAAATCAGTATTGCTTGATCACTTGTCCCGCAAAATATTTCAAAAAAAGACATTTTGATGATCTGAATCTACTTCCCCTTCCTTCAAATGCAATGAGGTCACTTCATACAGTTTTCTTTAATAACATAAAACAGTCTTAATTAGTTTAATTGCATATTTTGTCTAGAACCGAAGCTAGCAATTTTCTGATGTTTATAAAAGTAATATTGTATAATTAATTGACAAAACCGTAAATTTTGAACAATTGTAATAGATATGTTTAATATATAAAAAACAAAGCAGTATATTGTTGCTGGTAGACACATTATCAATACTATGTGATCAACAATTTCAACGTTTTCAAACTTAGAAATCAGTTATCTACTATAGACAATTACATTCATTGACGTTGTTGAAGCTAAAGTAACTCATCATTGTATTACCATCTTACAAAAATAACTACCATTGTATAGGCATGGTATCAAATCCCTACATTTTACAACTGTTCTTATTCCCTCTATTTGACTGTAAAGTAATTTAAAATATGTGAATTCATGCCACGCCCCTGAGACCTTACTTCTGATCGATATTATTAGTAACGTGAAAAAGTATGACAATTGACAGTAATAAACATGTTCATAAACAAACAACCCTGTTATGTTTTTTTCAAATAGTTTATTTTATTTTTTTGCTTTTGCCATGAATTGATACGTACACAGGCACACAATTCATATTATTGTATCAAAACGCGTTATTGGCAATGTATGTGCTCAATAACTGTAATTTTCTGGCTTGAAGTTTTGCGATTTTAAAGTAAATCCGATCACTCGTATGTTATCTGAAGAATAATGATTGTATTCCAAGTACAATCACCAGACTTATTCGTTCTCTTCTGTTCTGGAATACACTGTCATCTGATAAATTGCTTTGTCATTGTTTAGGATGCGTGGTTAATGTCAAGTAATAACTACTGGAGATAATCTAGACATATGGAATGACAACCATTGTGAACATCTTGAACGAGTAATTAGCAGTTTTGGGAGACTGAAGCTCACAATAATTGGAGACGTTCAGAATTGATGACTATTTTGAGACACGCAGAAAAAGTAGATGTTCTGGGAAACAGCGCAAACAGGTCAGTCTTAAAATCAACCAATAGAAAACATAATTGCTACAAGCCACCACGCTCAGGAAAATTATTGATTGCGATTTTGCTATAGAAGGTGGTGATAAATCGTCAATCAGGAGGCAGATATCAGCTTAAACACAATGATTAAGAACGTCCGACAAGCCTTTGCTCTTCTGCAAATAATGTGACATCTACTGCCATCTCCACTAAAGCATAAATATATTCATCTGAAAAATATGTCATTCTTTGTGACTCGGAAAATTGCTAGTATAAAATGAAATACATTCAAGTGAAAGATTCGTCCTTGTTATATCAGTGTGTTCTCAATTTCTACCTGAGTCTAAAATGCAGTTGCCACGGTGGAACTACAAGAAAGCAAATTGGAAGTAGTATGGGGCACTGACTGATGCCAATGTTGAACGCATCAACATGCATGAAAAGAAAAACATGCAATCTGGCAAGGAACTCTCTCAAGCAATCCTGAAAGGGCACGGGAACCATCCCTAGAGGCGCAGAAAGGATTACAAGCCATACTGGAAAGCAGAGGTTCAGAAGCTTGAAAAAGACCTTGAGATGGAAAAGTGAGGAAGAACAGGCACAGTCAGTGGCGACCAATACTGCCTACAAGGCGGCAGAAGCTAAATACAGAAGGAGGTAAAACGGGGCGGTGCGACAGAGTTGGGTCAAAACGACCGAATCCCTGAACCTTGATAGGAACGGTCACAAATTGTGGAAAATTGCAAAAGCACTGAGTGACGATAACACCAGCAGACCCCCAATAGTCTTCGAACAAGACAAAAATGTCCTCGGAAGAGAAGAGGCCAACATTCTAATGCAAACATATGCCGAAGTCAGCAGAGCAAGTAAGCAAAGAAACAGTCGATAACACTAAGAGAAAAGCGAGAGCCCTCCAAGGCGAGACAAGAAAAGCGGATAGTCACCTAACGAAAAAGTTCACCAGTAATAAGTTGGAAGAGGCTTTAGAGGCTGAAGCCCAGAATGTCGCCCGGAAAGACGGATCACCAATGGATGCTTAAGAACTTGGGTACCAGAGCAAAAGCAGCTCTACTAGCCGTTCTAAACATGTCGTGGAGAACAGGCATAGTACCACAAGAGTGGAAGGAAGCGATCATGGTACCCATCCTTTAACCAGGCAAAAATAAACTCGACCCAGCGAGTTACAGACCAATAAGCTTCTAAGCTGTACGGGCAAACCATGGAACGTATGGTGAACAAACGGCTATCTTGGCACTTGGAAAGCAAAGGGCTTCTCATGTCACAACAGCAGGTTTAGGAGATATAGATCTACAGAAGCCCAAGTAACATACATTGCATAGGAAATTGAGGATGGTTTCCAAGAAAAGAAACAGACACTGGCGGTTTTGGTAGATGTGGAGAAGGCGTTTGACACAGTCTGGAAGGAAGGACTAAGGCTGAAACTGCTCACCCTTGGCATAAAGGAAAGAATGTACAATTTGTTTGATAGATACCTAGAGAACAGAACAGCAAGGGTTCAGGTTCAGGTACAAACATGAAAGCCACACTAGAGCAAGAGTCCCTCAGGAGGATTGCTTTCACCAACTCTTTTCCTAATCTTTGTCCATGACATCACTACAGAGTGCACTCTGCCATGTACGCCGACGACCTGGCAATATGGGCGAGGAAAGAGTCAATGCCCACAGCAACAAATCGACTACAAGTTACGCTGGAAGTGTGGACAAAAGTGGAATATGAGCATAAATGCGTCTAAAACTACTTACACTGTGTTCTCGCAGAACAACCAGGTTCACAAATTCAGCTTAAAGTCAATGGGCCCAAGATATCCCAAAAAAACAAGAATCAACTACCTCGAGTCATACTCGATCGGAAAATAACTTGGTGCTCAAATTGAAAATGCTAAGGCAAAGGCAGACACAGGCTCACGATGATGCGTAAACTCGCAGGCTCCACGTGAGAGCAAACGCCAGTGCTCAAAACACTCTACCCGGTAGAGTGAGACCGGTCTTGAGTACGACATTGCAGCGTGGAGCAATGCATCAAAAACAATTTGTCAAAGTGTCCATCAGTCAAAACCGTGCGATGTGCATTATCACTGGAGCCATGAAGTCCACGCCTATCAAGGCGATGGAAACAATCATGGACATCCAACCAATGACAGATCGAAGGGACAGAAAAGTCTTAGTTTTAGCAGAAAAACTAAAACGGCTGGATTCTACCCTATGCGAAAGAATGTTTGAATTCGGAAGGAGCAGGATACAGAGACAGCTTTGCAAAATCTCCAAGCACTGACCTCAGTTCATCCAGTCCTCTCAAATGCAAAGCCAAACCAATCCCGGCAACTGACTTCTGCCCGCCGTGAAAAACCAAAATGCCAGAACTAAGAGAATCAATCCCAGGCATACTGAATAAAGTGGAGCAAAAAAACTTCGAAACAAAAGCGTACAGAAGAGTACATAGAATCCGAGTACCCTGAAAAAGGGTGGACGCACGTGTTCACTGACTGATCAGATAAAGACGCAATCAGTGATGGCGGAGGAGGAATAGTGCTTAACCTTTCAAAGAAAGTGACGGTTGCGAAATCGATTGACACAGGTAAATACTCGAATAACTACGAGCAGAGGCTGAGGACAAAATGCTGCTGCCGAAATGATCATATAGAGAATAGACACCGCTCGCAACAAGGTCGTCATATTCACCGATGCCTTATTGGTCATCACGGCACTCACAAGTGTTTGCAAAATAGAGCTGAACGAGCTCAAAACGGCCCTCGATGAACTAACACGCTCACTCAAACGCACAGTCATTCAGTGGATACCATTACACTGTAACGTAAGGGGAAACGAAGCAGCCGACAAACTAGCTAAAGAAGGCGGTGACTTCTCAGACTGATTTCGAGATCAATTATGAAAAGCCAGAACAACCATCGGTTCGCACTACAGAGACAATGGACAAAATACCATCCTCAGGCTAACAGCGACGGATACTATGGCTTCTCTCGTAGTGAACAGTTGTCTATTGGCCTCCGCACAGGTCACAACAAGCTCCGAGCCACATGTTCCACAAATTTAAGATTGACACAACTAGCCTGTGCCCCTGCGAAAAGGCGGACATGACAGCCGAACACGTTCTGCAAAAATGTCAACGGTTCTTCTTCTTCTTTTTTGTCGTCACACTGCTACCGGGTTGTTGCCCAGTGTCGTGGTTTTCTGTTTTGTCTTGTGCTGTTCTGGTGGCTTGTGTGATTGTTATCTTTGCTCTTTCACAGGATTCTGCTAGCATCTAACCATCTTTCCCGTGGTCTTCCTCTTGCCTTCTTTCCCGATGTTCTGTTGTAGAAGACTATGTATAAACGGTTAGCAGGTATTAAAAAAAACATGGCCTCTAAATACAGAGCTTTGCGAAAAGCTGTACGGAAGAACAGAGTCCCTTAAAACCACGGTAAAATTCATGATAAAAGTTGGTTCATTAGTCTAGGCCGGGAACGCAAGAGAGAGACTGAGAAGGTATGACTGCGTTGTAATCACAGACCTGTGAATAAGAACATCACAGATAATAGCTCAGTTTAAGTAGGAACAAAAGAGATGTATCGGACATAACTTCCCGACGAAACAATCGAATATCACTCAGAGACCTCTGACTTACAACATGTTGATGTAGATATAAAGGCGGGAACAGTAAACATATTATAATAGCGTGCGGGAGAGTGAAGAAATCGTGGATTTGAAAAATAGAACAAAAACGTAGATGCAGCGGTTGTTGTATGAGATATAGTGATGTGCAAGTAGTCAAAGACATATATTGAAAGGGGTGAGCGGAGAGTGGAGACGTCATCATCATCAGGTACCGTGCCGGCAGGCGTTGGCGATCATGGATCTACACAAATCTCTATCTTTGGTATTTGCTATCCACTCAAATGTTGACGCTCTACCGTGCCACGAAGTCAGGCTATAAAATGTTTTCTCTGTCTTCTCGTCTACCCTCAAATTTACCAGTTGTCACAATGTGTTCTAAACCTCACATCCTAATCACCTGCTTGAAAAATGATGTTGCTCTCTATTATGTTGATGATAAGCTTTTCGTGTCTTGATCTCATTCAAGACCTCAACATTTGTTATTTTAGCAGTCCATGGATTCTATCATTTCTGTGAAAAACCACATCTATGTGGTCCTAAGAGATCTTTCAATCTGTGTGTACAATGTCCATGACTCGCATCCGTATGTCAGTATTGGTTCTATATAGCACTGAATAACTAGCATTCTCATCGCAATTGACAATGACTTGTTGCAGATAACACTTCTAATTTTCGTGAACAATGTTTTTGCTTGCCCTATTCTGCTCTTTAATTCTGATCGGCATCTGCATCTGATGTTATCAGGACTCATAGATATTTAAATTGCTGCACTTGTCTTAGCTTAGTCCTATTTACTGTGATAGTGCATTTTGTGAACGTCTGCTATTTTATATGATCATATCTTATCATCGTGAAAAGGTGTCAACTTGCGTGGCTCGGGCATGTGATGAGACATGGCTCACTCTCCAAGATTATCCTACAGGACCAGTCGAAGGTGGCAGTAAGACAGGACTGCAGAGACAATCCTGATTTGACAACATCAAGAGCTGGTCAGGACAGAGTTTCTCCACACTTGCTCGAAGAGTTGAAGACAAAGACTCACGCCGTGATTTTTGTGCTGATGTTTCTACAGTGACACCCCTACGACCTTAACGGGTCATGTACTTTATTATTGTAATTATAACTTATGTATTGTTAATATTCAGACTTAGTCCTTTGTTCTTACTTTCCATCACAACCTTATCAACTAATTTCCTCAGCTCCATTTCATTTCTTGCTATTAAAACAGTATCATCAGCGTATCTCGGTTTATTTATGGTATGTTCTGCTACAGCTATTCCAACACTATCTTTATGTGCTTAAAAATGATTTCACAATATAGTGAAATACAGTACGGAGCGTAATAGCCTATATTATAGTGCGTTTCAAAATGATTTTCGCGGGAAAATTTAATATCTCTGCAACCGCTTGACCGTAATTGTTGTAACTTTGCATATGATCTAATGATCGTAATGTCCCGAGGTTGATATTTTTTTACTCAATAACAAACGTATGGTTTAAATTTTTTTTTATGTAAATTATATAAAAGTGACCATCTCCTTTGCCAACCATATAATGAGAAGTATTACCCCTTCATATTTGTGAGATGTTGCAAGTTCCACGACTTGCACGTTTTTCACGCGGTTTTCCCGATTTTAATCGCTTTATCGCACTTTAAAAAAAAATGTATAATGATCCTTCCGGTGTGTTTAGTTACAATTTACCGTTTGTGTTTTCAGAGCATAGGTGTATTACAAAACGTTTAGTATTCTAGATTTGTTATACAATGGGTAAGAAAATCAAGTTTCTTACACTGCATACAGTGGCTGTGAAAATGTATAAATATTTTATCAGAGAATGTAATCGTGGAAAACTGTATCTGAGTATATCAAATCCTGAACAGAGAACTATGCATGCTTTGGGCTTAAGTAAAAGATATCTACATAAATTACTCCAATGTTAATGGAGCTGTCAGTACAGTCAATACATTGACTCAAGGCAGAAATAAAGTAGTAGACAATTTTGACAGGGATGTGATTAGAAAAGAAATTTGCAGAATGTTCGATTCCAAAGAAACTGTGACACTAAGAAAGCTGAAGATTAGGTTAAGAATACACAATGACATTGATATATCGAAATCAACGTTATGGAAAACTGTTAGAAGCATCGGCTTTACTTTTAGGAAGTACGCTAATGGGAGAAATGTTATCTGCGAGAAGCCGTATTTAGTACGTCTGAGAAGTAAATATTTACGTGAAGTACGGGAAATGCGTAATCAAGGTTACGATATTGTGTATGTGAATGAAACCTGGATCAATGCTCACACAC
>JADZMA010003177.1:0-10106 GCA_020796225.1 Arion vulgaris
AGAAAAAATTTTTCATTGTGCACTTTAAAAATACATTAGATGAAGTTAAAATGGGAATTTCATTGTACAACAATACATTAGATAACGTATCAAATAGAGATTTCATTGTCACATTAATACATTAGATGAACGTATCAAATAGAATTTCATTGTGCACATTACAATACATTAGATGAACGTATCAAATAGAGATTTCATTGTGCACATTACAATACATTAGATGAATGTATCAAATAGAGATTTCATTGTACACATTATGATATAAATACAATACATACATCATACATTAATAACAAGAATAAGCACCCTAGACACCCTTCATGATTTAAGTACCCCGCCACGCAATATGTGGACCTCAGAGATAACAGGGCGCAAGATACATTTATGAACACACAAAAAACCGTGTTGAAACTCTTCTTACCCGGCTGTGAGGCAAATCAGGTTTGGGAGAAGAGAAAAAAAGACAGGGGCACAGAGAGGCTGCCATTAGTCTCATTTCAGCCACCTGACGCTGAAAGGCAAACATGATTAGACAATCGAAAGATAGGTATTTTGAAAAAAAGAAAAATTATCATTACTACCTGAAATGAAAATTCATGAAAGCGATAAATAAAACAAGAAGAGACTTAAAAGAATATTTAGAATAACCTTATCTTCTTCGTTGATAATCTATGGTGAATTGTTCTATGAAATGTTTAATAATGATTACTCTATATGATATCTTACCCAGTTCTGAACGGCAAAATCTTGAAATAAAGATAACGCTAAATTGATTACAACAACCAAGAACACAAAGCGTGAAAATTATCTTTATATTATATTTTTATTATCAACTATATCATCATCATCAAATAGCTTGTCCTGAGCAGAACTTTGCACCCCAACAGTCCTCCGAATTTCTCTCTATCATGGGCCAGATGTTCTGCCTCTGCGTCGTCATTCAAACCATCAGTTACATCCTGAACCATCTTCCCGTGGTCTTCCTCTTCTTCTCTTTGGGTATGCCTCCTTCCATGATGGTCTTCTCCAGCCTTCATGTCTTTTTTTTTTATGTCCAAAATATCTCAATTTTCTTTTTTATTAAGCATCAGCCATTTTTCTTACCCCTATACGCTTAAATATATTTCTAACAACCTTCCGAAATGTAATCATTATATGGTGTCATTAGACAGTTATTTTACTAATTAGTTAGTGATTTAGATTGATTGACTGAATGATTGATATGACCATCGTCAATGCCTGTAGTAACCATGTGTTTCCGATCTCTTTCTTACCCCTACAGCTTTCAGCGACGGTGCACGAACTCCAGCACCGGCGGGGTCTCTGGAAATTATGAAAACTATGCAGAATTTTGAGAAATTTGTATTTTTTATTCTCTAATGAATTTTGAGCTTAGCTTCATAGTCTGCTCTTCTCGATTTTGAACCCCCAAAAGACTCAACTAAGTGCAATAATGAGGGACCTTTCAATCAATGACCTCTTATAGGGGTTTAAAAATAACATGCCATGAAATGTATCATTTAAAAACTAACCAAACACATAACTCGAAAAAGAAAGAGTAAAGATTTGGAATAACAAATTCAGAATTATTAAAATTTTTTTCAGGTTGAATGTTCTACACTGTTGCAGAATGTACATATAACTTTATTGTGGATGTCAATGGCTGTACTACATCATGTAATTAGATCACACCGTTCTTGAAATGTGTTTTTCAAGTTCTAAATACTACCCAAATAAAACTATCAGTTACGATGAAAACGACAGTACACTAACACCGAGTTCTCAAAGTAGATGTACATTGTGATATTCATGTACGAGAACTGGTTAAAGAGTTACTAGTAAAACAAAAACGGATCTGGTGTTATTGCTCGTCTATACCATCTTATTGCACTATTGATATTTACTGTTTGTTCTATGTATTTTTCTCAACATTAGTCACATGAAAAGTTGGTTTTGTTTTCTCAGATTTTTCAAAATTATTGACATCAGACTTTGGTTTTTTTTCTATGTATTTTACTCAACATTATTCACATCAGAAATTGGTTTTGTTTTCTATGTATTTTCTAACATTAATCACATGAAAGTTATTTTTTTTTCATATTTTTCTCAAAATTATTGACATCAGACTTTGGTTTTTTGTTTTCTGTGTATTTTTCTCAAAATAATTCACATCAGAAATTGGTTTTTTTTTCTATGTATTTTTCTCAACATTATTCACATCAGAAATTGGTTTTGTTTTCTATGTATTTCTCTCAACATTATTCATCAGAAAATTTGGGTTTTTTTTTCTATGTATTTTACTCAACATTAGTCACATCGAAATTGGTTTTTTTTTCTATGTATTTTTCTCAACATTAGTCAATCAGAAATTGTTTTTGTTATATATGCATCTTTTTCAAAAATTAGTCTCATAAAGTTGGTTTTCTGTTTTATGTATCGTTCCCAAAATTAGTCACATGCGAGTTGGCTTGCCACAATCAATGCACTTCAAATGCCCTGCAATTATACGTTATATTATGTTATGTTATGTTATGCGATCGACTGTGGCCCATTGTACATTCCCCTTCGTGCTCTGTCCTCCGTTGCAGCAATCCCAACGTCCATTTATCATCTTTCCCCTGGGAGTTACTTACATCTTCTTTCTCTCTAAAGAAGACAACACTGTCTGACATGTCCAAAATTCCTCAATTCTCGAACTCGTTCCAGTACTGAGACTTCCCATGTCACTTAAATGGAATCTACCGCATTGATGATATTGACTCTATCCATACTTCTGCCCGCTTGAGTCAAGAAAGTTTGCTATTATTGCAAGACGAGGGTTTTTACTTTTTTCCCCAACTCTTTGTCCTATATCAATCTTTCATTATGGTCTGTTTTCATTCTTTGCTATGATGTCCCGCTTTCTATAATATTATTTTGCCCCTCTGTCCCCGTCGATTGCACTTACATTTTATTTTGAATGATTGAAGTTTTGTTTCACATTTCATATCATGTACAACGATTGTAGAATTGTTTTCTTCCTACATATTATAACCTTTCTATTTATGTAAGTCTTCATAAGACGATTATCATTTCTCCTTGTTTTATCTATAGTAATCTCATCATTCTTATACAAAATCACTTCGCTATAGTTTAAAAAAATTACTTGTTATTTGTTGTTCATGATTTATGTTCATATGTCAGAACTGCTTCTAAATATCACTGGTGTAGTCTCTTTCTCACTTTCAATTATATATGTTTTATTGCAACATTATATTGCACAACTATAACCTTAAATCTAAATTACACGAATTATCAATTCAAATGTTCTATCAATCTATACTAGCGAGAGGTGGGAAATGACTAAAGATATAGAAAGTAAGTTGAATGCATTTGAAAAAGATGTATGCGAAAAATAATGAACATAAAATGGAATGAATTCAGAAATGATGAAATCAGAGACATGTCTGTTCAACCAATAGTAACAACTGTTATAAGAAATAGAAGATGGAGATATGTTGGGCACACTTGAGAATAAATGATCAACGAATATCAAAGCAGAAATTGAAGGGCGATGCAAAGGTTCAAGAAAGAGAGAACGACCTAAGGAGACCCTGAAACGAATTTTGCTGAGAGAGGCAAGAAATATTGGTTTCAGTTCCATGGAGGAGATTCAGCGAGTTGCCCAGGATAGATTGGTATGGAGAAATTGCTTGCAGGCTCTATATAACGTATAAAGGTACGAGATTAATTATTATTATTATTATTGTACACGTAGAAGATTATGTTTTGCCAAAGATAATAATGAACAAATGTATTAACAAAATGATTTCAAATGTTATAATAAATGCGTAACTGGTTGTGTTCGTACGGACGTTGGTATTGCTAGTCTAGGCGATGGGTGTCGTAGGAAATAAGAGTAAAGGGTTCGAATCCTGTGTTTGTCTATTTGGTTTTTTTTTTTCGCAAGCTTTTAATACTTGTACGCTGTTTATTTGTTGATCATATTCTTAGCTTCTGTTGCTTCCTCTGCGGGTTCTTGCATAAAAACTTCTTGTTCTCATCTAACAATTAAAGAGAACTTAGAAAACAACTAATGTTATTTCATAAAATTAACTCAATCTGTACCATTCACCATTATTGAGGCATACAAATGTGCGTCAATCACACCGTAAGCAACCGCATTGTCTTACGACATAGCACACGTCTTTCTCTATGCAGTAAACTTTTCAAGATCTGTAGTCTCAAATAGTCAACAAATTAAATGTACTGAAAAGTATGAAATTATAGTACTGTAGATTCAAATTTTCATGGGTCTATAAGGGTTTTTGTTATTTTTATGACTTTCTTTATTACAAGCAGCCATATATATTCCTTGCATTGAAAATAATGTTATATATGGTTAAAAAAAGCTAATTGAATGTACTATCAAGATATGTGGTTTTAATATCAGTGTGTTGTAATATGTAATATCAGTGACCTAATTTTCGTGATGCTAAAAATAAATGTTTCTACAAATTGCAAATAATTATACAGTCACAAAGAAGGAAAAAATGAATGAAATATATGATGCAAACTATTAATACAGTCTCTTAATACCTTCCTATTTACATACTAGTTTCAAAAATGAAGTTATTTGAAAAATATATAAAGCAGTAATAAGGTAATATGTAACTTTTAAATATTTCCTTATTTTGAATATACAAATTAATAAATAAGGCCTTCAAGAGAAAATGATGCAAAACTGGTCTAGTAAGTAGCCCATAACTAACGAACACTCATAGTCTATATCTGGACAGTAACCTGATGCTATTTTATAAGCAAATGTTTGGTTTGAACAAGACCAAATGAAAATATGTTTGCAGAGATTATAATAAACTAGCTGTACCCTGCGCGTTGCTACATATCAACAGAAAATGAATTTAAAGAAACTTGCTATAACAATATGTAGTAATTATTTGTTTTATCATTGTCCTTTTGTTCATTTTCTTGGAAAAAAACTTACAATTTAACGTTTCTTTTCAATTCTGTTTATTGAAGTGCTTTTGGATATACAATATTTTTTTGTTTTTTTCCATCTGGTGCATACACGAATAAATCAGAATGTTTTCCGACGCGTGAACAGGCCACATATGTGTCCATGTGAAAAGCAGGATTTTCAAATGTAGTCCACACACTTGTAGTGATTGTCCTTGTGATTTGTTGATGGTCATTACAAGGCGAGTGCACCGAAACTGCAAGCGTTTGAATTCGAATGGCATGTCTGTTGGAATCATTGGGATGCGTGGCAATAGTATATCTTCTCCTTTAAATTTTCCATTTAAAATTGTACCTTCGATGATATTGTTCATCATATTTTTCACTAAAAGTCTAGTACCGCTGCAAAGTCGTGGTGGATTAATGTTTCTGAGAAGAATGATAGGCATGCCAATTTTCAATGTTAAAACATGTGGTGGCATGCCTGGCAAATCAAGGGAATTCAAGAATTCAGTTGGATAATTGACAACTTCGTCTTGATTCATTACAGTATCGATGGACTTATACGTTGTCACTTCGCCTGTTATTTTGTTTTGAATGCTCAAATTCATGGCATATACATCCTTGTTTTTGCTGATAATATTGCACGTGCACTGAGCCACTGATGATTTTTGTAATTATGTGCAATATTTGGGAAAACTTAATGAATCAATTCGTCTGTGGTCGCTATGATGTTACAGAAGTTTGTTGGCAATGTGATACATCGTGTGTAATCATCGATTGGCATTTTCCCATTCCCAATATCCAACAATTATTTTGCGAAACGTTCAGAGGTTTCATCATGTTGTAGTTGTATACGCATATTGGTCTTCAAGGTCAATTTCTGTATGTGTCGCCATAAAACTGATGATTTCAGGCATGCATTAAGTTCATCAGCGGGTGTTGATCTTGGTATAACTGGTAGAGTTTGCCGAAATCGCCAGACAATAAAATGAGTGCGCCACCGAAGAGCTGGTCATTTCCTCTCAAATCTTTCAGTGTACGATGAAGCGCTTCTAATGCTTTTTATGCGCCATAGTACATTCATCCCATATAATGAGTTGACATAATTGGAGTACTTACCCATTGCAGAATTTTTGGTGATATTGCATGTTGGTGTCTCAGTGATTTGCATATTCAATGGCAATTCAGCGCTGAATGCGCTGTTCGGCCACCATCTAAAAGAGTTGCTGCAATTCCAGAAGATACGATTGCCAGTGCAATATTATTTCGTGATCGTATAGTTGCCAAAATAAGTGAAATGAGAAAAGTTTTCCTGTGCCTCCGGGCGCATCTATGAAATACAATCCACCGTTTTGACTTGTAATTGCATGCATAATTCTGTCATATGCTGTGCGTTGTTCGGAATCAATTTGGAAGATTCGTTTGAACAAATGTACTCAATTCGTTGATATCAAAGTGTGTTTCTCGTTCCAACTCACAATCGAAAAGGTTGTTTGCAGATCGTTCTGGCATCCATTCCCAATTGCACCAGTGCTTTATTAGTGATTGCCAAACATATGTACTCAATTGAAACCAATACCTCATTATATACGTTTGGTGCGAATTGAATGTCAGGATTTTGATTCGTCGCATGCAAGCGATGTAGGATGTCTTCACTCATGTCTTTGTATTTTTCCCAAAGTTCTTTGGATTGGATGGGAAGCACGTTGTTAATATTACTGCAAATAATGTGCGTATTTGCTGTGGTCGTGCAGTATTGGATGCATCAGCGAGTGAAGTGTCCCAATGTGCATCGTTTTCAAGAAGATTTAATTCTTGGCAAGCTTCACGATAAGTAGCACATACTTGACCGTTAACTGTTCTCAATTCTTGGAAGGATGTTGGTCCACGTTTGTTGATTAACAGTAATCGCAAGTAAAGCATTCTGCATTGTTTGGATGAACAGTGTACAAACGACCTAACGCATTGGTCGAATATAAATTGGAATGTCATTCAACTACTTTACCTTGTTTGCGACGTTGAAACTTTTCGCTGCTGCATTCCATGTGTAGTATGTTGGCAGTTCAGAGTAAAGTAGCGTCTTTGCAAATATATCATCTCTACCAATGAGAAAAATGCAGTTAACGTTGTTGGCGATGGTGACAATGCTCGTGCATGTGCATTATCTGTTGAGAAGTACACGCGCGTCATTTCAAGGTGCACTGCCAAATGAACAACTGTTGGATGTCGTTCATGAATTGGAAATGATAAATGCGCCATACTGCTTCATTGCTACTAATGTAGCGTCCCAGTTGATAACGCTCGATTTCATCGATGGATGCAGTTATATTTGCCACTCCAAAACTGCCATATCGCTTCCTTTGTTGACATATTTGCAAATGCATTTGATCGATTTCACCGAATTGCAATACTCAACATTTATGTGTGCTTTGTACGTCTTTGAGAGTACCGGTGAATACGGTACAACCCAACGATTATCAACTTCAACATCATTGTTTCGCACTTTTACAGTGATGGATTTTCCGCCATCTTCATTTGATCGTCGACGATAGAGAGGATATCCGTCATTGCCAGTAATAGTATCGGCATGTAAGTCTTTTGGGTATCTTTTCGTGCATTTTCCATCAAACATGCATGGTGAATTATTGTTGAGTAAGCCACATGGACCATGAATCATGTTTTGGTGACGACTTCAAATAAGTCTGGATCAATGTCGACATCTGGTATTTCTGCTGAGATGACTTGATCAATTTGATCTGGTGTGACTTTTTCGATCAACCAAATCAAAATGTGTGCATGTGGCAATCCTCTTTTTTTGCCATTCGATGGAATACATCCAACAGCGTGTCTCTCCAAAACACACTGCTTGACAATGAAATCCATTAAAGATTTCAATTTTGTTTGAATACACGCTCAGTAATATCATGACGATCTATGATAATTGTCCAGCTAACAAAAGTTCTTTAATTTCATCCCACGAAGGATTGCATGTAAACGTGATAAATAAATCTGGACGGCCATAGGCGCGAACATATGTCATTGCATCTTGTGCGTATTCATGCATGTGCCGTGGAATCCTGTAAATGGCTGGTAGTATGACCATTTTTCCCAATTCATTAGGATTCACATTGCCATCATTAACAATTGCATCACGTAAATGAATGTACTGGTTCTGAACGCAACTTGGTTTGATTTAATCGAATGTAGAGTAGTCGCTCAGTTTCGATTTTCGCATACATATCGACAATGTATTGATGGAACAATTGTTGACATTTCAAGATATGATTTTCAGCGTTTTCACGAATCATTATTCGATATGAATAATAATTCATAGCACTAACTTTCTTATTCGTTTCCTCATCTGTTTTTGTGGATTTCTCAATTTGATGTTGAAATGATATCCATCTTCTCCTTGCCAAAATAATATCGGATATTGTAATCCGTCGTAGGAGCGATGAGTTTCTGATACTCGCTGAACATCACCACTTCTGCGATGAAGAATTATATCACGCGAATTAAATTCTTCGCCAACCATAACGATCGCCACTTCATCAATTGTTGGTGCATTGTACTGTCTTTCGTGTTGACCAACAGGTGTTTTGTCTGCTCTAAGTACAACTCGGTAGTCATCAGCTGGTAATTGTTGCAGGGCAGTTTTGAACAATCGAATTAATTCGTTGTGTTGATCGAATAAAGTTTGTAATGCAGCGACTATTTCTCGTTTTGCACGCGTATTGAATCTACAACGTTGATCAATTTGTTCATCATTGTTTCCCATGAAATAAATTTGAATAAATTTGTAATCTGCTCGGCAGTGGCAGTAGTGAGCCAGCACGATATAAATTTGCCCTTGAACTTTGAATGTGGGCATGTAATTCTCACGCACGATATTTGTTGCACCGAACGATGTCATTTGGAAACATGAATTGTACTTGCGTATGTTTGCAAGAAATGTTTTGATTGGCTTGTGTCACCTGCTACCAATGTTGATAATGGTTCGGGTGGTGACTGGCAATTTCACTTTCCACCCGCGAGCACATTCCTGTGATTCATTCTTAAATTTGACGGCACTCAATACACGCATAATCTATCCATTTTTCCAATAACCACATTTGGATGAAGACTATAATCATAATTTGTATTGTAATGGAAAGCACCTAGATTTAAATCAGCGTGCAGTGTTCGTCTGGATTGAGTAGTGCGTATCCGAGCGGTTTGCAGTCTTGCTTCCCGTTGCTCGATTGTTTCAGCTAAACGGACTTGAGCGGGTGCGTACTCGATTGGTTCTTAGTCTTGCCTCACGATGCTCGTCTGTTTCAGACGAATGGGCTTCAGCAGTGCGAACTCGATTGGTTCTTAGTCTTGCTTCACGTTGCTCTTCTGTTTCAGACGAACGGGCTTCAAAAGTGCGAACTCAGGCAGTTTTCAGTCCTTCTTCCCGTTGCTCGTATGTGTTCAGACGAACGGACTTGAGCAGTGCATGCTCGAACGGTTTCCAGTCTTGCTTCCCGTTGCTCATCTGTTTCTGAAGCTAGTAATGCCTTTCTTTTTCGTGATCTAGGTGTAGATGGGCCAATAGCTTTTCGTTTGGGAGGCATAATTGAAAATGTGTGAAAAATTCGTTGAAGTTTCGCTGGAATAAATAAAAAAATTAGCATTTGATTAAATTCTATTAGGAAATGCATATCTACTATATATATATTAACATATAAATGCAAGAAAATGCGCGTAATATGTTTTGAAAAATCAGTTAAACTGTATAAATCATTTGTCCAAACTACTCACTACTCGCGCGCCACCTATTGCAAAATGGTTGTACTAATTTAGAATTGCACGCCGCTATAGCGGTCAATGGTATGGATTGATTTACAAATAATAAATGGTAACCCCTTTCTGTTGTGTAATCTAATATTGGGTAATATTCATACATATAACGTGTACATTGTACATCAGGGAAACGTTGATGGCAAAATAACCATCTTGCCATTTATAGAAATGCCGCCAATAGCTTCCTCAAATGAACGTATTCCTCGGATCGTAGTTTTGTTTGGTTTAATCGAATATAGAGCAATTTTGCCAACATAGTTAACAAACATTGATGGAATAGTTGGCGATAACTTAAAATATGATTTGCAGTATCTATGATC
>JADZMA010003178.1:0-10104 GCA_020796225.1 Arion vulgaris
TTTTCCCTTTGCTATCCTGTTTTTTAATTTGTCTTTTAGACCGTGACTACTTCTTGCCATCCCAAGCTTTAAAAAATTTCCAATGACCGAGTGACCTCAGTTTTTAAAATTTAGTAGAAAGGTATGTGCTGTCATCATCCTGGCACATGTAGTGATTTCTCCGATATTGTGTGTGTTGTTCCGGGTGAGTGGAACCACTTCACAATTGTTGTCTGGTAACATGTTGTTTTGTGTCTAGTTAGCTATGACCAGTTTCTTTCTCAGATCTCAGATACAGTCATTGAGTGGGATCATGCAGTGGACGGCAGAGTGGGGGAGAAGTGCTACAGGAAAAGGGATCACCTTCACCACAGACAACTTGTCATTTATAGCATCAAAAGTTGGACTGCAGATAAGCTATGAAAAAGAAAACAAATATAATAAGACACCTATAGCAAGTAATACAGATATCAACTGGAATCTAAAATGATAAAAAATAAGAGCAGTTCACTTATTTAGGTAGCAATTTGATTGCACGGGAAATGTAAAAAAATTATGATATGAATTGGGCAAAGCAACATCGCTTTTAAAAGTCTAAATAAAATATGGAACTGCAAGTTATATAGTAAGTAAGGAACCCTTTCATACCTTGTGGTATATGGTCAATACAGTGTTAGGCCTGTATTTTTCATTGATTGTCGGAAATGGGTGATGTGGTCGATCACCCCGGCCGCATTTACTTTCCCAGAGCATGTCTGGTCCCCAGTTGAGGTATTGACCTGGGGTCGTCGTGGTCGGGAAAATTCCACGCGCATTGCGGGGCTGAACCAGACCACCAGCCTTGCGAAAGTTCACTAACAACTACGCTACAGCGTTCTTATATAGTATTAAACTAAATTACAATTTCAATTCAAATTTAATCAACCCAAACTATGCCAGGAGTTGGGAAAAATGACAAAGATATAGAAAGCAAGTTGAATGCATTTGAAAATAGATGTCTGCTAAAAATAATGAATATAAAATGGACCGAATTCAGAAGAAGTGATGAAATCAGAGACATGTCTGGTCAACCACTAGTGACAACTGTTATAAGAAAGAAGATGGAGATATGTTGGGCACACCTTGAGGAGAAATGATCACGAATATCAAAGCAGGCATTGAAGTGGGATGCAAAGGGTTCAAGAAAGAAGAGGTCGACCCAGGAGACTCTGAAAGAATTTGCTGAGGAGGCAGGAAATATCGGGCTCAGTTCTGTAGTGGATAGCCTCCTCCCAGGTGGCAGCTGAGGAACAGACAAGTAGCTTTTGTTGATAAATATAGTTGGTAGGATATATTAGTAGAGACTTAGTGTTTGCACTCTCCAAACAGAAGGGTAACACTAAACGAGACAATGACGTTTGCGTAGTTAAAAGTGACGAGTTAGCAACAGTTAGTAAACACTGCAACTAGGTGGGCGACGTGGGTTTTTTTAATTACAGTAATGAATAAATATATTGAAGTCTAAGGCCGTGTTGTCCTTATGTTGTGCTTATACCATCATTGACACCACCCATCCTACACCTATCATCAACGGAAAGGGCCTCCCTCTCCCTTCAACAGTTCCATGGAGGAATGAGCGGTTGCTCAGGATGAGCGGTATGGAAATTACCTGCAGGCCTATGAAGATACGGAGCGAGAGGAATTTTTTTATATAAAGCATCCATCCAATCCAAATGAAGATGTAGTTGGGGTGTTCTTTACTCAAAACAATAGCAAAGCAAACTAGATCAGATATACCATTAATCAGTTCTATGACTTGTGAACTAATGGAGTTAGCATCTTCAAGTTGTTGCTGTTCCGGAAACATATTGAGAAGATTCCTGAAATTCACTAGAGATGATGCGATTGTAAAGATGTGATATCTTCTCTAATGGCAGGGTGCAGGGAGAACACTAGGACAAGTGAATCACTGTGCTAGTTAGAAGAATTGTAGTTTTTTTGAGAATATTACCCATTAACTCCTTGTTAGAAGTCTTAGTCTTAGGTGTCTTAAAAAGGGGCTGCAGGTGTGACAAATAAGAGACAAAATTAGAAATGAAGAAATCAGAAGACTGGATGTGAAACCAGTCATGCAATTCAAAAAAGAACAACAGATTAAATGGTTTGGACACCTGACAAGAGATGTCTCAGTATGCCAATGAGCCACACAGATAAAATATACAGTCCCCGAGCAAGAGGAAGCCACGAAAAAAGATGGAGCGCGGCATCAAGAACAGCCTTATAAAATGAATACCCAACACATAGTGCCTTAAAACAAGCACACACAAGATCATATGTTTCCCCCCCTACACTCTATTCAACACTCTATAAAGAAGTAAATGGTGGAAGAGAAGAAGACCTCCTTGTTTGGGAATGGTTGAGAATGGTGCAACAGTTAAATAAGACATGCAATTCAACATCTACAGTATATGAAAATGGAGAAGATGAGGGTTTGTACTAATTCATAGAAGAAATCATGATCATTGTTCTTGAAGGTAACTCCCAAGCAGTATAGTCTTGATAACACCTCCATCATGAGATGTTGATTGAGGCAGTTGCTGCAGAACTGTAACCATATTCTGGAATCATCCCTAATAAAGCAGCATTATATCAGACTCTCCGTCCATGACTGAAAATTGAAATATGATTTTTGCAGGTGTGGGTACAACATCAGTACTGAACTTCATCAAGAAATAATCAATTAAATGATTCGGCCACATAAGCAGATTACCAACAGATAGTGCACCTCAGGAGCAATCTTACTCAGATACAGTGGATACAAAGCAAAATGCTGTTCATGTAAAAGGTGGATCTCAGAGATAAGAGGAAACTAAAACACTAGTTATGAAGCACTTAACAAAACCTATTCTAGAAATATCTTCTTATCTTGAAGCTGTGAGGTACAACAGAATTGGAGAAAAAAAAAAAGAAGAGGCGTTGTACTACAGTTGTTATATATTTTGTACAACAAATCAAACTTGAAAAATATCACCCTTTATTTTTGGGACCCTCCTTGACAAATCGACAAGTTAGTAAACTTGTATCCACAGGCTGTGTGCTTGCCAGGTGTGAGTTGGCACTCTGCTCTGCTAAACATTGTCTGGGAGTAGTCTTTTGGTTTCTCGTTTCAAAAACTGTCCCAGATGGGCTGGTATATGAACCTGTCAGTACAATCAACAATGTCTTTTTTGATTATTTTACTGCAGAAAATGTTTGACGGAAAGTGTCAAAAAACTGCCAGAATTGATGACAAGTAAATAACTACAAAAGTGCTCAATCGGATTCTTCTTCTTCTTTTCTCTAACCCTGTTTTGCCTACAGCGTTAAGATAAGAAAAAGAGTTCTAAAACGGATTTTTGGGTTGTGCTTCATAAATAGTGTTTATATATGTCGATATGGATTGAATAATAATATTATAAAAAAACTAATCATTATCAAAATATAATAATATCAAAATATAATAAAATTTCTCCTAGCCTTTTCAGACATTAGGTATGAAGTGCATGTCCTTCATTTGTAGTTCCCAATGTGCAGGAGTCTAATTCCTTTCCTCAAGTGTGGGGCACGTGTGGGACTGATCCCACAACCCCCTTGAGTCTGAGTCAATAGGTGAACTGCCCGGTGGTTCAGGGCCCCAAAATTTTGGGTGTAAAGAATAGAACCACTGTTACCTGCCACGCATGTGTAAGGGGACTTAGGAATTTGGCTGAAATCGGGTGCATGTGTCCTAAACGTATAGAAGTCTATGCTTTAGGAAAAACCAAACCAATGTGCAACGATACGTTCTTGAAAGATCAAAAAAAATCACAAAAAGTGATTAAATTGGTCCTAAGACGAGCAAAGAAGAAGAAGAATAGGTGAACGCTTGTGTTAATCTGTCACGAGATATATTAGACATAAAACAATTGAATAGAAACTGATTCAAGTTGAAATTGATCATCATATCTTTGACGTACAATAATAGAGGATGAAAGATATGACATGGAGATCAGGAATACAATATCAATGGTCAATACTGTATCCAACCAATATGAAATAGATATTAACATGGAAACAAAGAAATAATCAAATAAAATGAGAATCACTAGATGATATATAAGATGTCTAGATGATAGATGAGACATGGAAAACAAGTAACAAGACAGACAGCCACATAAATTTTCACCCGCCCCGGGGCACAGCATCGACAATATCAACAGGAAATAAACAGGAGGAAATGGAAGTGGTTGGGGCATACATTACAAACGTAAAGAGCAGACACTCGCTGTGACTTTGAAATCTATTCGGGAGGCAAGAGAGATAGGGCGGCCTAGAGGGCATGAATTTTCCGCCCAAGGCTCTCAGGTCGACCCAGCCTCAACTGGTTCCAAACTTGCTCTAGAGTAAAGCGGCCTGCCGCGTGGATCACACATCACCCATTGTGTGCCGACGATCAAGAAAAACTTTTTACTTTTTTTTACTAGAGAGACATGGAGCGAACTGTAGACAAAAAAGAGAAGAGGTGTGAGACCTTGAATGAACTAAGCTGGCTTTTCAAGACAGATCTGGTTGGAGAATTTGTTATGCCTTATGCTTCAAGGGGAGTTAGAGAAGAAAGATGCTATATATATTTCTCATTCTCATGACACAAAAGAACAAAGAAACACTGAACAAGTAGCTAGAAGACCAAAATTTAGTTTGAGATATGATGTTATAGATAAGAATTGGTATATTTCATGGATACAGAAACAAGCAAATGAAAGTATGCAACAACAAAGTTGAGAGTGAACAGAATTTTCCAAAAAGGAGATCAGAAGGAAAGCAAGAAAATATTTTGGACAATAAAAGTACATGAAAACTACTGAAAACTATACTGGAGAAACCAAAGGATGGTAAGCATGAATGATGAAGATACAATATAAATGAGAAGGAAACATTAAGATATGAACACAAACAGTATGACAGAATGCAACACCATGACAAGGAACATAGAGTGTTGAAGATTCAATGCAGGCAACAATCAATGTGGAGACAGACAACCACTAATCAGTCTATTCAACACAGTGATAAGTAGATGTTTAGTTGATTTAGCTATACTAATTGACTGCAAGTAGTATTAAGTTGCATGATATCAACAACAAAATATTGTTATTTTCAGACAGTACAAACTGAGTTGATATTATTTCAACAAATATTAGTGTCTAACATCAAAACATATTGAGTTTCAAAAAAATTCAAAATAGTGGACTGGAGGACAACAAACGGAAGGTAGACCAAAGACATCATCATCAAATAGCTTGTCCTGAGCAGAACTTTGCCACCCGAACAATCCTTTGGAATTTCTATCTCTCATAGGCCAGATGTCCAACTTGAAATCGTCATGTGAAGCCATCAGTTACATCCTGAATTATCTTCTCCGCAGCCTTTCTCTTTCCTATTTGCCAGAATTCTCCTTCCATGATGGTCTTCTCCAACCCTTCTCAGGTCCAAAAACAACCTGGGGAAAACAGTGGATTAGAAGATGTACAGTTGGGTCAGACTTGAAGCATCCTGCAAGGATGCCCTGAAACCCAGCACAGTGGAAAGATTTTTCCTGCACTACAGAAACACAAAGCATGTGGGTAGGTCACTGCTACTTTGTAGGTCAGACAGAGCCCAAGGAAAAGAACATCTTAAAAATACTATTATTTTCAAAGTTTCTATGACAACAAAACAAAAGAAGTTTCATGACAACAAGAAATATTGAGTTTCATGATATCCTTCATCCTCATACCATCAGTCCTCCTCACGACAAAGGGCACGAGATAAGGAAAGAGACAACTTTTTGGGTTCAGTTTTCATGGGCAGTTTATATTTTCTTTTGTCTCCATTTCTGCGTTTTTTGCTCTTTTTTACAGTGTGGAGAGTTCCAGACCAAAAACAAACCTCTAATTCCCTTATACAACATGCACGATGAATAGTGGTTCTCCTGTTGAAATCTTTAATGCCTACAATCTTAAAGGAGGGTTAAGACAACAAGTAACTCTCAAATTTATTACTAAAAGTATTACAACAAAAAATGTCCATTAGTTTTGGTAGTGAAATAGCATGCATATATCAGGTTGTCATTTTAATTGATTGTCTATAACATTTGCAAATATATGATGAGATCCTTTATGGATAACATTTGCTGATGTATTCAGGATTCGTTCAGGATTAGAATGGATTAGTTGTTGAACTGTGTCATTGTTAAATTACAGAGTCAAATTTTCAGAATTATCCCAGTCAGATGAGAAATGTTTAGAAACATGCAGCCCCTGCCTTACTTTACCTTCCATGGGCATCTTGGTTTACAGGTTTGCCCGGGTTAACATGAAAGGGTCAACATAATCTTCATCTGCGGTGAAGCCTGTTAAAACCTAGCATGTCTGCTAGAAGGAACTTAACACTGTTATCTTCAGTGTCTTGTTGAAAATAGTCCAAAATGCTCCCTCTGTACTACTTAAATATGAGTGCCTCATATATCTTCAAAAGGTGCCTATTATTCCCTCCCGGCAACTCCGGATTGAAGGATGCCTGAAACCTAATGCTACTATTAGGTTCACAGATAAAACATCTCCCAGATATCTCAAAGTGTAGAGTGTCAAAGGATATAAACAATAGAGCACCATGCACATAGGAAAAAGTGTAAACTCCCTTATGTACATAGGAAAATTAGTGTAACTCAGTACATAGGACATTGACATAAACTACTCAAACCTCTGTGTGAGCTGCAAAGATGCTGAAGTTTATGCAAGAGATAACATTGAATGCATAGACAATATTTCAATAACAAAAGGAGGGAAGGAGGATGTACATGGGAAATTAGTGCAAAACTCATGTACACATAGAAAACAAAAAAAAGAAACTTGTATAATGGATTTGTCACAAATATATCATGGTTAAAATTCAGTATGGTCAATTCATTAGTCCCCTTAACTGATAATGATAACAAAAATTTTTGGTTTGTTAAGTTGATAAAATTATGTAAAAAGATAACACAACATTGAAATTCCTTATTTAAAGGCAGCTTTCCAAAATTTGTTGGTGTGCATACACATGTGGTTAGACTACAAGAAAAACCCTGATCCTTTATTTTGGGGGTCTAAATTACAAGCCTCTGGAGTCAGAATGAGACTGCCTGAATGGTGCGGACACTGGTGGTAAGAAAAGTAAGCCTTCAAGCAAAACTCAGTCAGATGTTTACAACTATGAAACTTTCTAGTTGTGGTAAATATTTAAACTTAGCCAGAGCTACTGTGTAAAAACACAGATACTTTCAGTAAAACAAGCCAAAAGGTAATGGATATATTTGAAGCATCATAACTTATAGTGATGTTTTTACTTCAGAAACTTATAAAGTTCCTATATAATAGCACATTGTATAAAATAAAATAAATAATAAGAATATATAAAACAAAACATGAAGGTAAAACATGAAGGCTGGTTGGTATTCATAATCTTGTTTTAATATCTATCAATTTTTTGTCTTTCTGTGGTATTAACTTCCTGAACCAACTCAAGTAAAGATTGTGATGTACAAACAAGAAATCACTTGACCACTGTCACCAGATGTGAACTGACTCTTGACCCTATTATCTACTGATAAACTATCTACTCTTATTATGCATTTTGATGTGAAGAAGCCATATGAACAACTCTACCCATCATCATCATCTAGCAGTTTGTTGTATCAGGCTTTGCAACATGCCAGTCTTTTTAATTCATCAGGCAATGTTTGCCCTGGGCAGAGGGCGCCCCAACATCCCGGGGGAAGGTTGTCAAGGGTTAGCTCCCTAAAGAAATAAACCTTGCCTTGCAGGTCGCGGGACAGAAGACGCGGAAAAGAAACCAGTAAGCTCATAAAGGGACACTCGGGAAGATAACCAGGCTCAAATGGCGCGAAATGGTAACCCCCCATTAATCAGATTCCATATGAATGATTAGGGTAAATCTGGACATCAGTCTCTGGTGATGAGGAAAATGTCCTGCCTATATTGATGTAATGTTCAAGTCATCTATCACATCTTGCACATCTTGGTATCCTTTCACCTTGTTCTTCCTCTTCTACACCTTTACTGAATACTTTTCCCTAATTGTTTTTCCAAATCTTCTTTTGACTCTTCAATTAACAAGTGGACTGAAAAAAAGAACTCAATATCAAAAAACTATGCTGCTAAAATGAAAAATCGGGGCATATCCTTTAGGACTTAGCCATCAACAACAGTAAATGAGTCGATTTTATAGCCCATATACATTCAGTAGTATATTATTTTGTGAGGTCTTTTTATCTTTTGCAAAAATCAATTAACTAATTTGTTTCCCAAATTGTCCGCCAGAGTTTGAACTAGGTATGCTTAGGTTGTGATTGGCTCCACTATTTAGCACAAAACAAATGAAGAAACTGAAATATTTTGGACATATAAAAAGACACAGGGGTTGGAAGCCCATTATGGCAGGGAGGCATTCCAGCAAGAGAAAAAGAGAAGACCATGGAAAGATGATTCGGGATGTAACGATGATTTGAGCATGGAAAAAGAACCCTTTTTCATACCTCGGTATTTTTCATTGACAGTGGCAAATTTGGTATGGTCACACAATACCCCACTTTCTCAAGTACTTTCCATGGTACAATTGAGGTTGGATCGACCTGATGATGTTACTTTCAAGTTTTTCCATGGCACATTGAGGCTGGATCGACCTGATAGATGTTACTTTCAGTACTTTCCTGGTACAAATTGAGGCTGGATCGACCTGATAGATGTTATTTTCAAGTCTTTCCATGGTACCTTGAGGCTGGATGACCTGATGATGTTATTTTCAAGTACTTTCCATGGTACACAATTGAGCTGGATCGACCTGATAGATGTTACTCAAGTGTTTTCCCTGGTACCTTGGGGGAGGCTGGATAAACTGATAGATGTTACTTTCAAGTATTTTCCATGGTACCTGGAAGGCTGGATCGACCTGATAGATTTTTTTCAAGTACTTTCCCATGGTACAGGCTGGATAGCCTGATAGATGTTACTTTCAAGTGCTTTCCATGGGCACAATTGAGGCTGGGGGGGCCTGATAGATGTTACTTTCAAGTGCTTTCGTGACTGTTGAGGCTGGATGGACTGATAGATGTTGCTCAAGTGCTTTCCGTGGTACAATTGAGGCTGGATCGACCTGATAGATGTTACTTTCAGGTGCTTTCCTTGGTACACGTGAGGCTGGATCGACCTGATAGATGTTAGTGTGGAGAAAATCCAGGCATCTCCCTGAAGTGAGTTCACAAACAACTAAGCTCTGCATCTGACCAAAAAAGATGCGACGTCTGGAGGACTGATATGATGGCAAGTTCTGCTCAGAACAAGTTTATTTGATGATGGTTTACTTTATATAACAAAATTTATTTACAGATACTAATGTTTAACTATAAGTACAGTGTTGTTGAGTATTCATATGTTTGATCAGCGTGTACACTGTCTAAATATATTTGATCAGATATGTACACTGTCTCATATGTTTGAACAATCGTGTCACTGTCTCATATGTTTGATCAAAATCTGTAACTGTCTCATATGTTTGATCAGATACGTGTACACTGTCAAATGTTTGTACACTGATTAGGATATCGGCAGTTGTTGATATTTAACACACTCACCACTACACACATACAAAAGTGCATGATCTGTCACTCCATGAGACGTTGGATACATCAACATCAATGGACGGGAATACATGCATGCACTTACACACAGGCAAAAATCAACAACTGACCTGTACAGACAATAGCTCTGCCATTGTTGTCTTCTGTCTTTGTTTATCACTACATATCCTTCCAAGTCACGCTGTATCTCTGTTCTTCTTCAATTCTCTCCAGCTGTAACCTTGTTGTTAGATATCAATGTAGGTTAAGTGTCAAAGCCCCCAGGTCACGTAAGATTGAATCCCAGAATTTTTTACTATTTACAATATGGTTCTATGTGATAGGTTTAACAATTCTACTGTTCTTCTGTTGTTATTTTTCCAATTCACTGTACCTCAAATAAAGTGATAGTATTAAGTATTAAAAAATTAATACTTTACCAAAAGAAAGTGCAAACAAAATCATCATTACAATCA
>JADZMA010003179.1:0-10103 GCA_020796225.1 Arion vulgaris
TAAAAAATCATTCCATAACAACATGAAGGGGTACATGGATGTTTGATGGGGCCTCCTCAGCGCTTTTCCTATCAACAGCGGCATCAAGCAGGGGTGTTGCACCCACACTCTTTAGGATATTTTCCCCCTACTTCTCTACCATGCTTTGAATCATGAAGAAATATTTCTCCACACAAGATCAGATGGAAAATTGTTCAACATGGTTCGACTCAAAGCAAAGATCAAAGTCCAAAGAGTCACCATCAGGGATCTTCTGTTTGCCGATGATGCAGCATTAACATCACACACAGAAGAAGGACTACAAAACCTCATGGACAGATTTTCTGCTGCATCAAATGAACCAAACTGACCATCAGCCTGAAGAAAACAAATATAATGTTCCAGGATATTGGCAGAGCCCCATCTATCAACATTGGCAGTCATACGCTTGAAGTAGTCAATACCTTTACATACCTTGGCTCTGTCATCAGCAACAACCTCTCCTGATGATGAAATTGGTTGTCGCATTGGGAAGGCCACCACTGTTATGTTTAAATTAGCAAAGCGTATATGGGAAAACAGGGCACTCACAAGAAACACCAAGACACAAGTATATAAAGCTTGTGTCTCAGCACTCTCAGCTTGCTGTATGGTAGTGAGACATGGACCACATATGCTAGACAAGAACATGCATCCACCTTTCCCAAATGCCCTGTCTCAGGTGAATATACAACATCCGATGGCAGATCGCATCTCAATATAGAAGTCCTAAACAGTGCTGGCATTCCAAGCATGCACACTTTACTGAGTCAGCGGCGTCTCAGATGGCTGGGACACGTGTGCATATGACGATGATATAATCCCAAAGAACATTCTATATGGTCACTCATCTGGTACTAGACATGTAGCCGCCCATTATGCGCTTCATTGACATCTGCCGCGTGATCTAACTTCATGCGGAATAGACAAATAATACTGGGAGCAGCTGGCCAAAGACAGGCAAGCATGGCACGCGGCAGTGAGGCGGCTCAAAAGTAAGAAACGTCATGTGGAGGCAAAGGGGTGCAGGTGCAGAGAACATCCATGTATCAACTACAGTCCCCATTTTTACCTGCAACAACTGTGGCAAGGAGTGAATAGGGCCACTCCAGAGTAGGTCATTATAGCTACAAAAAACGTGATTCAGCGTAGAACATACTACGTGTTGCAAGACCTGTTGTTTCCTGAGACAGCGCAGAACATACTATGTAGCATAAGACCTATTGTCTGCTGAGACAGCGAGAATATACTCGTGACGTAAGACCTATTGTCTCCTGAGACAGCACAGAACATACTACTGACCTAGAGACCTATTGTCTCCTGAGACAGCGCAGAACATACTACGTGATGCAAGACCCTTGTCTCCTGAGACAGCTGAGAACATACTATGGCTTAGAGACCTATGTCTCCTGAGACAAAGAGGCCATGAATGAATAACACCAAGAAATTTAAGATCATCTTTCAGCCTGCCCCTAGAGAGCAGTACTACGATCCAGCCATCAACATTAAACACCAGCGTCTCCTGTCAGCGGACAACTTTGCCTATCTTGGCAGCCTCCTATCCAGATCGACAAACATTGACTCTGAGGTCAACAATAGGATATCCCAAGCCAGTGCTGTGTTTGGAAGGCTATGTGTCACTGTGTGGGAGCAGAAGGGATAAGCCCCAAAGCTGAAGTTTCGGGCCATAGTGCTACTCGCTGATGTATGCCAGCGAGACGTGGACCGTGTATAGCAGACGCACAAGAAAACTAAACCACTTCACACAAAGCTGTCTCGAGACTGCTAAAAATAAACTGGTAGGATAAATTCCAGATGCCGGAAGTCCTCACAAGAGCAAGCTTCCAATCATCAACAACTTTGCAGAAGGCCCAGATTAGATGGGCGGTCACTTGCTAGGATGCCTGATAAACGCATCCCCAAACAGTTAATGAATGACAAACTTGAAGGGGGCAGATGTTCTGCTGGTGGACAGAAAAGCGCTTTAAAGACACTCTTAAAGTGTCTCTGAAATGCTTTGATATAGAAACCACATCTGAATCCTGCGCAAGATGCTCAAATGTGGTGCTATAACAATACAAGAGGACCCACATGGCTGAGAATCATCGTGTCGTTGAGCACAGAAAACAGGCTGCACAAAAGACAGTACACACAACACCCCCATGTCTAACCTTGATCATGTATGCCCCACCTGTGGTAGAGGACTGTGTTCTAGAATTGCACTCTACATTTACCTCCCCTTACACAAAATAGGTGCAGCAGCAACGTCTGAGGCTGTTGTCAGCTCATATGTCTAGCGATGCTTACAACTGTTATGTTATGTCTAGTAACTCTAACAACTGTTATGTTATGTCTAGTAACTCTAACAACTGTTATGTTATGTCTAGTAACTCTAACAACTGTTATGTTATGTCTAGTAACTCTAACAACTGTTATGTTATGTCTAGTAACTCTAACAACTGTTATGTTATGTCTAGTGATTCTTACAACTGTTATGTTATGTCTAGTAACTCTAACAACTGTTATGTTATGCCTAGTAACTCTAACAACTGTTATGTTATGTCTAGTAACTCTAAAAAGCTGTTATGTTATGTCTAGTAACTCTAACAACTGTTATGTTATGTCTAGTGATTCTTACAACTGTTATGTTATGTCTAGTGACTCTTACAGCTGACATGTCTAGTCTAGTGACTCTTACGGCGACATGTCTAGTCTAGTGATCTTACAGCTGACATGTCTAGTCTGTGACTCTTGCAACTGACATGTTGTGTCTCTATTCACTTTTATTTTTGCAATGCAAATTTAACATTCAATGTAAATTCATTTCGATCTTTATTATAACTGTGTCTGTCTGTGTGTGTATGTTGATCCGTGCAGGTTACTAACTGGCCTCAGCGCGGACGGCAATGTTGCCATGTTACGTCACAGGCTGGTCGGTGTATTCTCACACTAACTATTGACTGTTACTATTGGAAGCTGATCTAGACAATACATCTGCAGATGTTAGAAACTTGTTGTTGGATGCATGTGTATTACAGAAGATGTTTTCTGACGAGTAGCTATAGTTGTTGCTCTCACATACTATTTTAGTTTAATTTTATACAGAATACTTAGATTAATTTTAAATATGATAACTATTGTACTTACATCAGCTTATGGTAGTCTCTCTTATCCATGAATAAGTAAGCTACATGTTTGCACAACACCACATCTTGATTAGCACATAAACTAACATCACTTATCAGTAATCCACGAATTAGTCAGTCACAAGTTTGCACATCACCACAGCTTGATTAGCACAGAAACTAAACAGTATTACATAAATATATTTATCTACTATTGAATTTTGCTACTTTCCTTTTTTTGAAGAAGCAGTTTGCTGAACATTGCATTGATCATTCCTTATTTTCCTTAATTGTTGGAAAATGTTGTAAATGTTGGAACCGCGGACAATAAGTTTTTCTTTTTTGAGCTCCATAACTACATGCCAGTACTGTCTAATGAGAATTTTATGTAGCTGGCAGTTACAATTTGTATGACAATCTCCTTCTGGTTTGTAAGTGACCAAGAACTTATCTTCATAGTCAGATGATATCGCTTTTGAACAACTATATATGATATGAAGCAGAGAACAGTGAGATCTTGTGATAGGTACTTCAGTCCACTCCTATCTATTAAATATGTGTAGTTAAATGAAACACCATTTTTATTACATTATGTCGAAGGAGATCAATAGTCTACATACCAACTTTTATTACATTATGTCGAAGGAGATCAATAGTCACATACTAACTTTTATTATATTATGTCGAATGAGATCAATAGTCTACATACCAACTTTTATTACATTATATTGAATGAGATCAATAGTCTACATACCAACTTTTATTACATTATGTGAATGAGATCAATAGTCTACATGACAACTTTTGATACATTATATCGAAGATCAATAGTCTATGTTACAACTTTTATTACATTATGTTGAATGAAATCAATAGTCTACATGACAACTTTTGTTACATTATGTCGAAGGAGATCAAGTCTATGTGACAACTTTTGATACATTATGTCGAAGAGATCACTAGTGATACAGGATAACAAGGGAAAACAAAATGATGTACCAATCAATTTTCACAACACTACAACTTGATTAGCACATAAACTAAACAGTATTACACAAATATATTTATCTACTACTGAATTTTGCTTCTTTCCTTTTTGTGAAAAAGCAGCTTGCTGAATATTGCATTGAACATTCCTGATTTTTATATCATTGTTGAGGAAAATGTTGGAACAGCAGACAATAAAATATTCTTTTTGAGCTCCTTGAACACATACAAGTACTGTCTAATGAGAATTTCATGTAACTGGTAGTTACAATTTGTATGACAGTCCCCTTTATGGTTTTAGTGGCTAGAACTTATCTCCATATCCAGATGATATGAGGACAGATCAAGTTCAATTTAATATGTCATAAATGCAAAACACTGAGTGTTATTGATATACCATTTTCTGTTATCTTTAGTTCTGACCAGATGCAACTGCTCAGCGAGGAATTGGAGTGTTTTCTCTGGCACAAAACTAATGCTTGTTGTGGATGATAAACTAATTGCTTCAACCAGATTATCATGTGCCATTGTCATGTAATAGTCAATAGTTGGTGCTCTTCTAAATCTTTTCATGATTTGCATGGACAAGAGGTTTTCAACATGAAACCATCTCCCCAATTTTCCACTATTTGACAGCCAGTTAAAGGAACTCTTATCTATGAAACTTTCTTTGGTGAACAGTAAAGACATGTCTTGATCTATTTTAATACTGAGTCCTATAGCTGGTGCTTTCAATAATTATACAATAGAACATGGTGTATGTTCCTTGTCTACATTTCGGTACACAACACTTTCTAGGCAGCGTTATTTTGTTGTTATGTTTATTAAAGAAGGTAATTGTTAAATTATACACATATAATTATAATCGTAATTTGATCTACATTTTGGTACACATTACTTACTAGCTGGGCATCGTTATTTTATTGTCATGTTTAACACTGACAGCAGTTAGGTTTACTGAAGAAGGTACTTGTTAAATTACTTATTATACATATATAATTACAATCGTAATTTGATCTACATTTTGGTACACGGCACTTACTAGGCATCGTTATTTTGTTGTTATGTTTACTAAAAAGTCTGTTTAGTCCGTATGTTTGCTAAAATGTCCATATGTTTACTAAACACGTTTGAATAATCCGCGTCACCCTTCATCTTGAAAAATATAGCGCGTAGGCCAGTAGTTACGTTGGCCACGGTTGATATATATGTCTGTGTGTGTGTTGATATATATGTCTGTGTGTGTATGTTGATATATATATGTCTGTGTGTATGTTGATATATATGTCTGTGTGTGTATGTTGATATATATGTCTGTGTGTATGTTGATATATGTGTCTGTGTGTATGTTGATATATATGTCTGTGTTGATATATATGTCTGTGTGTATAATGATATATATGTCTGTGTCTATGTTGATATATATGTCTGTGTGTTGATATATATGTCTGTGTGTGTTGATATATATGTCTGTGTGTGTGTTGATATATATGTCTGTGTGTTGATATATGGCTGTGTGTTGATATATATGTATGTATGTCGATATATATGTCTGTGTGTGATGTTGATATATGTGTGTGTGTTGATAAAATATGTCTGTGTGTGTATGTTGATATTATGTCTGTGTGTTGATATATATGTCTGTGTGTGTATGTTGATATATATGTCTGTGTGTGTATGTTGATATATATGTATGTGTGTGTGTATGTTGATATATATGTCTGTGTGTGTGTGTTGATATATATGTCTGTGTGTGTGTATATGTTGATATATATGTCTGTGTGTATGTATGTTGATATATATGTGTGTGTGTGTTGATATTTATGTCTTTTGTGTATGTTGATATATATGTCTGTGTGTTGATATATATGTCTGTGTGTATGTTGATATATTTTGTCTGTGTGTATGTTGATATATATGTCTGTGTGTTGATATATATGTCTGTGTGTGTGTTGATATATATGTCTGTGTGTGTGTATGTTGATATATATGTCTGTGTGTGTGTTGATATATATGTCTGTGTGTTTTTTTTTTATATATATGTCTGTGTGTGTGTATGTTGATGTATCTGTGTGTGTATGTTGATATATCTGTGTGTTGATATATATGTCTGTATGTATGTTGATATATATGTCTATGTGTGTATGTTGATATATCTGTGTGTGTGTGTATGTTGATATATATATCTGTGTGTGTGTATGTTGATATATATGTCTGTGTGTGTGTGTATGTTGATATATCTGTGTGTGTGTATGTTGATATATGTCTTGTGTGTGTATGTTGATATATATGTCTGTGTGTGTATGTTGATATATATGTATGTGTGTTTGTATGTTGATATATATGTCTGTGTGTGTGTTGTATGTTAATATATATGTATGTGTGTGTTGATATATATGTCTGTGTGTGTGTATGTTAATATATGTCTGTGTGTTGATATATATGTCTGTGTGTTGATATATATGTCTGTGTGTGTTTTGTTGATATATCGTCTGTGTGTATGTTGATATATATGTCTGTGTGTTGATATATGTATGTCTGTGTGTGTATGTTGATATATATGTCTGTGTGTGTGTTGAATATATATGTCTTTTGTGTGTATGTTGATATATGTCTGTGTGTGTGTGTTGATATATATGTCTGTGTGTGTATGTTGATATATATGTCTGTGTGTGTGTGTGTATGTTGATATATCTTGTGTGTGTGTTGATATATCTGTGTGTGTGTGTTGATATATATGTCTGTATGTATGTTGATATATATGTCTGTGTGTTGATATATATGTATATGTGTGTATGTTGATATATATGTCTGTGTGTGTGTATGTTGATATATGTCTGTGTGTGTGTGTATGTTGATATATCTTGTGTGTGTATGTTGATATATATGTCTGTGTGTGTGTGTTGATATATATGTCTGTGTGTGTGTATGTTGATATATCTGTGTGTGTGTGTATGTCGATATATATGTATGTGTGTGTGTATGTTGATATATATGTATGTGTGTGTGTATGTTGATATATATGTCTGTGTGTTGATATATATGTCTGTGTGTGTGTGTGTATGTTAATATATATGTCTTTTGTGTTGATATATATGTCTTGTATGTTGATATATATGTCTGTGTGTTGATATATATATGTCTGTGTGTTGATATATATGTCTGTGTGTATGTATGTTGATATATATGTCTGTGTGTTGATATATATGTCTGTGTGTATGTATGTTGATATATATGTCTGTGTGTTGATATATATGTCTGTGTGTATGTATGTTGATATATATGTCTGTGTGTTGATATATATGTCTGTGTGTGTGTTGATATATATATGTCTGTATGTTGATATATATGTCTGTGTGTGTATGTTGATATATGTCTGTGTGTGTGTGTTGATATATATGTCTGTGTATGTTGATATATATGTCTGTGTGTAGGTTGATATATATGTCTGTGTATGTTGAAAATATGTCTGTGTGTGTGTTGATATATAAAGTCTGTGTGTATGTTGATATATATGTCTGTGTGTGTGTTGATATATTTGTCTGTGTGTATGTTGATATATATGTCTATATGTTGATACATATGTCTGTGTATGTATGTTGATATATATGTCTGTGTGTGTGTTGATATATATGTCTGTGTGTGTGTATGTTGATATATTACTGTGTGTATGTATGTTGATATATATGTCTGTGTGTGTGTGTGTTGATATTTATGTCTGTGTGTGTATGTTGATATATATGTCTGTGTGTTGATATATATGTCTGTGTTGATATATATATGTCTGTGTGTTGATATATATGTCTGTGTGTTGATATATATGTATGTGTGTATGTATGTTGATATATATGTCTGTGTGTATGTATGTTGATATATATGTCTGTGTGTATGTATGTTGATATATATGTCTGTGTGTTGATATATTTGTCTGTGTGTATGTATGTTGATATATATGTATGTGTGTGTGTTGATATATATGTCTGTGTGTTGATATATATGTCTGTGTGTGTATGTTGATATATATGTCTGTGTGTGTTGATATATATGTCTGTGTGTGTTGATATATATGTCTGTGTGTGTGTTGATATATATGTCTGTGTGTGTGTTGATATATATGTCTGTGTATGTTGATATATATGTCTGTGTGTGTGTTGATATATATGTCTGTGTGTATGTTGATATATATTCTGTGTGTATGTTGATATATATGTCTGTGTGTATGTTGATATATATGTCTGTGTGTGTGTGTATGTTGATATTGTGTCTGTTGTATGTATGTTGATATATATGTCTGTGTGTGTGTGTGTGTTGATATTTATGTCTGTGTGTGTATGTTGATATATATGTCTGTGTGTTGATATATATGTATGTGTGTGTATGTTGATATATATGTCTGTGTGTTGATATATATGTCTGTGTGTTGATATATATGTCTGTGTGTATGTATGTTGATATATATGTCTGTGTGTTGATATATATGTCTGTGTGTATGTATGTTGATATATATGTCTGTGTGTTGATATATGTGTCTGTGTGTATGTATGTTGATATATATGTATGTGTGTGTGTTGATATATATGTCTGTGTGTTGATATATATGTCTGTGTGTGTATGTTGATATATATGTCTGTGTGTGTGTTGATTATATGTTCTGTGTGTATGTTGATATATATGTCTGTGTGTATGTTGATATATATGTATGTGTGTGTGTTGATATATATGTCTGTGTGTGTGTATGTTGATATATATGTATGTGTGTATGTTGATATATATGTCTGTGTGCCTCTGTGTATGGTGATAACATTCTGTGTATCGATGTGTTGCCCACAGAGCAGGGCAGTCTTCAACATCGCAGACATGTTTCTTCCAACTGAGACTACCAGCTTACAGCAACCAAGCAACAATGGCAAGTAAGCTGAGATATGCAATCAACCATTGTCGATCCATTGATATGGACAACTACATGCTGATGCAATACAGAGACTAGTCAGGACTCTGATGATGATCTCATCTAGTATATACACAAGATTAGTTAGCACAGGATGATGATGTCTAGTATAGTTAGTACATGATGATGATGTTTAGTATAGTTAGCATAAGATGATGATGTCTAGTATGCAAGATTATTGCTGGATGATGATGTCTAGTATAGTTAGTACATGATGATGATGTTTAGTATAGTTAGCACATGATAATGATGTCTGAGTATAGTTGGCACATGATGATGATGTCTAGTATACAAGATTAGTTGCACACGATGATGATGTCTAGTATCAAGATTAGTTGCACGATGATGTCTAGTATAGTTAGCACATGATAATGATGTCTAGTATAGTTAGCACATGATGATGATGTCTAGTATACAAGATTAGTTGCTTTACGATGATGATGTCTAGTATAGTTAGCACATGATAATGATGTCTAGTATAGTTAGCACATGATGATGATGTCTAGTATAGTTAGCACAAGATAATGATGTCTAGTATAGTTAGCAGAAGATAATGATGTCTAGTATAGTTAGCACATGATGATGATGTTTAGTATAGTTAGCACAAGATAATGATGTCTAGTATAGTTAGCACAAGATAATGATGTCTAGTATAGTAAGCACATGATAATGATGTCTAGTATAGTTAGCACATGATAATGATGTTTAGTATACAAGATTAGTTGCACCATGATGATGTCTAGTATAGTTGCACATGATGATGATGTCTAGTATACAAAATTAGTTAGCACATGATGATGATGTCTAGTATAGTTGCACATGATGATGATGTCTAGTATAGTTAGCCATGATGATGATGTCTAGTATACAAGATTAGTTAGCACATGATGATGATGTATAGTTAGCAGAAGATAATGATGTCTAGTATAGTTAGCACATGATAATGATGTCGTATGTTGCACAAAGATGATGTCTTATGGTTGCATAATCAATGTCTGTATAGTTAAACATAATCATGGTGTTAG
>JADZMA010003180.1:0-10098 GCA_020796225.1 Arion vulgaris
TAAAAAAGAAAAAAGGTGAGGGGTTTTTTAAAGACACCATAAAAACACAAAATAACTTTCCCAACAATTTGCTTTTTATGCCTTGGAATTCTATTAAATCTATATGGTTTCTCTAAATTCTTACTCCTGTTTATCTTTTGTTAAAAAAATTTTTCCTTTTTTCATTTTTTTAAAAACTACAGTACTTTTTATCTTTTGTATTTTTTTTCTTCGTCTCCTTCTATATCGATAATACGTTGCGTTTGTAAGGTGTTTAATAGTTGTGAGACTGAGGTTGTATTGTAAGCTAAAGGAATTTGTTGGCTGTAAAAGTGGGGAAAAAATAGGGGAGTTTTTTTTGCAAGCTTGGAAATCGTAAGGGGAAACCCTTTAACAAGACAGTGGGAAAACAAAAACTTTTGGATATAAGTAAAAATTGAGTCATTCGTATATCATGGACAGAAAATAACAAATAGATTTTTCCCAAAAAGAACTCAAATCAAGAGAACTGATAATGCTACAAATAAGAAAAAAAAGGGGAAATTTTTGGTTAAAAAAAACTAAAAGGCCGGAAAGACCATTAGGGAAAGGGCATCGGGAAAGAAGAAAAGACCAGGGAAAGAGGTTCAGGAAGAAACTGGGTTTCAAGGACTGTTGGGGGGGAAGTTCTGCTCAGGACAAGCTTTTGGGGATGATGATGAGGGAAATATCGATTCTACATTGGGGGGGGTTTTTTCAAGTCTAAAAAATGGGGGGGCAGGGTTTTTGATGTCTCTGTAAATATATCGTTTTGATCCAACATCAAGCATATGAAAATTCGTTTTGGGTTCCATCAGAAAATTTTCAAAACCTAACTTACAGAGAACTAACTCCTTTCAGAAAAAAAATCACCCCCAAACCCATTCCCTAGAATAATGCTGAGATAATTATATGTCTTTTTTGAATTGTTTTGCGAATTAAATGAAGACTTTCAATCCCCCTAAATATTCTTATTATTTTTGTTTTTTTTAGCTATTTTTTTCCTGATATTTATATCTTTGAAAATTGATCAAAATACAAAAGGAGACCGTGGGGTTTAGGGTTCGAAATCTACAACTTCGAAACCCAAAAAAGTTTTAAAAGACCCTTCGGACTCAGTTCTAAAGGTTTGCACTAAAAAAAGTTGTTTTTCAATCACCAAAAATACAGTAGTTTTCGACAAAGGTTTTATCAACAAGGTCAAAATGGAAAAAAATTTAAACTTTCCCGGGTTTTTAAAATAAAAATTAAATCAAAACGACCCTAAAATGCCCAAAGTAATTTCTACTTACACATGGCATGTAAGTAATTTCTAAGTTACACATGGCCAAAATAATTTCAATTAAAATGCCTGTAAAAATTTTTTAAGTTAAAAATGGCCTGTAAGAAATTTTTCAAATTTTCATATGGCCTGAAAGTAATTTCTAAGTTAAAGGGTGCAAGAAATTTTTCAAGTTACCCCGGTCTGTAAGTAATTTCTAAGTTAAAATGGCCTAAGAAATTTTTCAATTACACACGGTCTGAAAATAATTTCTAATTACATGGCCTGAAAGAAATTTTTAAAGTTAAATTTGTAAGTAATTTCTACTTACACACGTCTGTAAGAAATTTTCCCCGTTACACGTGACCTGTAAAAAATTTACGTTACATGGCCTGTAATAATTTCTAAGTTACACTGGCCTGTAAGAAATTTTCTAAGTTACACAGGTCTGAAAGTAATTTCAAATTTCACATCCTTAAGAAATTCTAAGTTAAAATGGTCTGATTTCTCTTATCTGACAGCGAATGTTTTTTAAAAAAGGGTCTCAAGTTTGTTCCCCCCCCCGTCCCCCCATTAATCTCTCTTTTCCCAGGATGTAAACCTTTTTCCACCGTGGCCTGCGCTAAAATTCCTTTTTTCACAACCAGGAGGACCCTCTGAACATCACGACTCAGTATTTCTCCATTTTCCCCACTCGTAAACGTTGGACTCCAAAATTGCCTCTAACGCTCTTGATCTCTACATAAAGAATACTTCTGACATTGGACTTCTCCACCTAAACGCCTAGGGCGTTCTCTTCACCGCCCGGTTTCTGCTCTATCCCCCCCTCGACTATGACATTTTTAAACCCGCTGATAAGGTGGTCCATTCTTGGAGAAAAGAACTATTCTTCGGGAAAGGCCAAAACCCAAACTCTAAACCCTTTCTCAAAATTTTTCGTGTCATTTCCAAAAATTTAAAAAGGGTCCGTACAGTCATCAAAACCTCATTGCCTCTAAGACCTTTCCTACCGGCGCATCATCACTATTTCATCGACAGTTTTTGGGGAAAAGCCGCATTCTATTAAAAATTCTAAACCCACAACCCTTAGGCCATTGTTTCTGCTTGCTCTTGTCCTGGAACATATCTCCCTTTCCACAGTATTTTAACCCTATAGTCACCACCTACCTTCATTCTTGAAAATACTAACCACACTTTTTTTTTTTTCTTCTTTTAAAGTTGTTCCCGGGCAGGACTTATCGCCTCTTCCCCCTTGATGTCTGCTATGTTCCCTCTTCCTCATTCTGCGGACTTGCTCCCCCATTTTTTCTCGACAGGAGAACCCTCTTGTCTCCCTCGACTCTCCTTCGTCTTGCAGAACTAGTTCTCCTCTCAACTCCTTTCAGTGCTTGACCAGTTCTTCGAACAGTTTAAATGGGGTCGCCATGGGTACAAAAAGGGGAAACCCTTTTTCTATTCATGGGTCATCTTAACACTTAGTATGGAACACCTATGATGTTCCCGTCCGTGTATCGCATCATGATTATTGGAGTTACCATTTTGCAAACCGATTTTTCACCTTATTACCTTCATCAATCCTTCAATCCTGCTATTCGTTCACCTCTCACTCTCCTCCTTTAAATTTTTTTGGATCACTATCACCATCAGCCCATACTATCACTCTAGTATACACAACCTACTGATACAAAAGCTCTTCTGTATCCTCTTCCCCTCCCCCGGCTTGTCGTGACTCTTTTCCTTTCTCTCCTTACCCTTCTCCCTCTGCGCAGGACGACATTTTTTTTTGATAGACTCATGGATTTGATTTCTTCCCCAAACCCCCTCCCGGGGAAAGTGCCCTTTTTGCCCATCGGGTTCACTAATTCTCAAGGCCCTCTCCATGGGGGTTAGACAGGGTTAAACATCTTTTCCCCCCTCTGGTTCCCCGGTGAAAAAGGGCTTTTATCACTATATTCCCAGTCTGATCCGGGGAAAGTTCGGGCTTCCCCACTATCCTTTGGTGGCGTAACGGACGAAGCCTCAAAGGTTTGTTGGTACACAGTCGCCTCAAACTAACATCCAAATCACTTTGGCACCTAATGTGGGCCCTCGCGCTTTTTGATGGCATTAAAACGCCCCCTTTTCTTTCAAAAACTACCCATCCATTCAAAACAGTTTCCCTGGAGTTCCGCAATATCATCTATCTTCACCTGCAAACGTGCCAAAAGGGCCCATATTGGGGAAAAGGGAAGTCATGAAATTTCGCCCCCCCCGCAAATTTGAATGCTCTGTATCTGTGGACTCATTTCAATGATCTGGCCATTCGGGGTTGACGATTCAGTCCCCCATCCAAACATTTCCTCCATATCGCTCATTCCCCTGGAGAACCTTTATTTTATTCTATGGGACTTTCACCCCTTGGGCTCCCATTACATTCCTATCTTCTTATCTGTCTTTCCCTTTTCCTTGTTATCTATATTTTGTTTGCTCCTTTGTGTCATTTTTCCTATATTGTTTTTGTTCTCTCCTTTTCCCTTTCGGTTTTTTTTTACCCTTTTTGTTTTTTTTTTCCCCGATTTTTTATCAGATAGGTTTATGTTTCCCCTGTAATCGTCCATTTGTAGTTTCCTCAAATTTGTCATTCTTTTGTATTGTTTTTGATAAAGGCCTTTTGGGGAAACGTTGCTGTTTATCGTCACTGTTTTTGTATTTTTTTAAAACTTTGTACTTTTTTTTTACGTGTTTTTAAAAAAACAATGGAAACTACTGAACGTATAAGTGATGCCTAGAAAAACAACGACTCATTTCTGGGGTTGATGGCTCTCCTTTAGGATTCCCCGATTTTTTATTATAAATTCTATTTTCTCAGAATGAACTTAAAACCCCCTTATTATGGCCTGTCAATTGACCGTCTTTATCATCATCATCATCAAATAGCTTGTCCTGAACAGAACTTTTTCACCCCCCCGGGCCCAAATTTTCTCTCTCTGGCCAGATCTCACACATCTGCAGCCGTCCCCTTCTCCATCCGTTTTCATCCGATCCATCTTCAAATGGTCTCCCTCTTCTTCTCTTTACCGGTATGCCTCCTTCCCGATTCTTCTCCCGCCCTTCATGTCTTTTTTTTGTTTAAAAAACCCCCAGTTTTTTTTTCTTTTTTTTAGCATCAGCCATTTTCTTTGATTTTAAGTTCTTACTGGATAGACTACCCAAAAACTTTCATAAAAATAAAACTGGAGAAATAATCAGCATTTAGAAAGTATAAATTTGATGGTAAAAATCTTGAACGTCAAAAATTTGTACGGGAACAAACCAGCCATTGACTAGAATGGGTTTGGGAAACTATCAGGCGTACAGTTAAAGTACGACAAGGGGGCTACTCTCCCAACCTATTCACATATGGGAAAACATCATGGATCTATGAAAAAAAACAGGGAAAAGCAGTCTGGACAAACATAAACAACCTAAGATACCTGATGACACAATTCTCATGGCTAAATGAACGATCCAAGACTTAAGACAAATAGTGAGGGAAAATGAAAAGAAAAAATTAACATGAATATAAAGAAAACAGAGGGTTTTGGTTGTCTCCAAGAAACAAAAACACCCATGCTATCAAAATAAATAAAACCACTGAAAAAAAAACCTGATTCAAGTATCTAGGAAAATTCTTAAAAAGATGGAAGATGTAAAAAGAATTGAAAGGGAAATCTCAAACAAAAAACACTTTTATAAAAAAGAAAAACACCTATCGTAACTCCTGACACTGCGAAAACAAAAACTCCCAAAGCTATATTAACCCCAAATTTTTTGTATGGGGGCGAATCCGGACACTGAAAAAACAATCAATCGATCATTGGAAGCCACAGGATGTGGTTTTTCAGAAGAATTTGAAATTCCCTGGACACAAAAAAACAAACGTTGAGGTTTTTAAAAAGGGCTGCACACGAAATTTTCAAAGAATAAAATCCGACAATCCCAAATTCTTCGGGGGTATAATGCGGGAAAGGGTTTGTTTTTGGGGACCCAGGTAAAATTCAGGAAGGGAGATCGTGGAAGACAGAGGAGAAATGTTAGATCGCATCATGGTTCGACAAAATATCGACGTCGAACGATTACATGCAAAAAGAGGTTGTGGAGGACGATCGCCTACGCCGGCAGGCATGGCATTTATTGATTGACTGGATAATCTATTATTTCTATTCTCATCCAAGATATGCGAAGGGGCTCTTCTGTAACAACCGTCTTTGACCCCCTTCTTCCTTCCTTTCTCCCCATTTATTCCTATAGAAGTTTGGGGGGGGTTAGTGATCTTGGTTTTCTTTTCTAAAGCTAACCTTTGTAGCTGATATTCTTTTCGTAAGGCTGTTCTTGATCCGACAGCTCCATCTTTGCGTGTCCACTCTTGCTTTGTACTCGTTATAGTTTTTCTGTGAGCTCTGTGTAGGCAAGATGTTCTTGTCAGGTGTCAAACCATTTAATCTGTTGTTCTTTTATGAATTGCATGTCTGGTTTCACATCCATTCTTCTTCTGATTTCTTCATTTCTAATTTTGTCTCTTATTGTCACACCTGCAGCTCTTCTAAGATACCTGTAACCGTATGTAAAGAAGAGAAAAAAAGACCATATAAATAATCATTACAATTATAATCATCTCTGCTCGATGTAATCACGTTAAGTACATCAACTCCTGTTTACAGAATGTCGTTATTTTCCCACAGGTCACAACGCTCTTCTCTCATTTTTCAAGAGCAGAAACGTTCCTCGGACATCGCATCGCTGACCAAGTACTGCTCTCGAAGAGTACAGAACGGATTAGTCACTTGACATGAAATTATCTGTTTAGAGCTTCTGCCGGTTTCGTTCCTTTATGAAACGACTATCTTGAATACTAATCACTGGTATTATTGTCTTTGTGAAGATGTAGACCAGACAAGGAATGGCAAAGCGTTGATTAAAATTTCTTCAGATTTTCAACGTAGGTGTTGTTGTTTTTCTTCTGTGTTGCCTCAAGAATAAACACATTTTTTTTAAAGTAGCTTTCTTGTCTGTAATACTGCTTTTTAGGGCGATGCGGGACAGCGGAAACATGAGCCTGAGCTGTAGGGTAGGGAGCTCGATCACAACCCAAGCGTACCTGATTCAAACTCCCCGACAGGCAGTTTGGAAGCAATTCGTTTCCGTGGGATTTTTATGAAAGGTAAAATAGAGCAATGTTTAGAAAGCAACGGCAAACTACTGAACGTATAAGTGGTGCCTAGAAAAACCAACGACTCGTTTACTGGGGTTTTGATGGCTATGTCCGTAAGGATATGCCACGATTTTCATTTCATGGCTAGTCCAGTCACCGAAATATTGTTCAGGTTATGATTTGTTTTTCTTTATGCCCCGACAGAAAAACTCCTAACAGGGATCGAACCAGGATCAGATCAGGACCAGAAAACATATTTTCTTTTAAATAGAAAGTATGTTTAACCCCTTCGTCCGTATGATCCGATATACTGGCTGGCAGAATTGTTTTTAGATTACGCAAGATAACATACCCGCTAATCCAACATACACAGACAGTATAAGTGTGTCTAGATTTTTAAAAATGATTGCGGAATTAAAGGATTAAGAGGAGTCGAGGAAAAACATCTCTAAAAATACTTGGAATACGTGGATGAAAAATATCTCTAAAAAATACTTAGGAGATACGTGGATGAAAAACATCTCCCAAAAATACTTAGGAATACGTGGATGAAAAACATCTCTAAAAATACTTGGGAATACATGGATGAAAAACATCTCTAAAAAATACTTGGGAATACGTGGATGAAAAACATCGCTAAAGATACTTGGGAATACATGGATGAAAAACATCTCTAAAAATACAGGGAAAAATGTGGATGAAGAGATTATCAATATCAGACTACTAGAACTATCTCGTCTGAAGGACATAAATAAAGAGAAGAAAAAGAGACGATGGATTAGACGTGTCTTCAGGATGAGAAAAGAAAAGGGAGCCAAGACATGCAATGCGGTGTACACCACAGGGACAGTGGGAAAAGATAGACCTAGGGCCGCATGGAGCATTTTTGAAGCAGAGCTCAAAAACATGCATAGGAGTAGGTTTGAGATAGAAAGATGCAAGATTGAATTTAGTGGACATATTTTGTTTCTGCCTTATGTACATAAGGGCGCGGCAGGTAGTAACAAACCATTAAAGGCCTTCACAATTACTGTAAGGCATTACCTTTTGTTCGTCTCTATAGAAGGGTACAGTCAACACAATTACTGTAGGCATTATCTTTGTTCGTCTCTATAGAGGAATTTCAGTCAACACAATTACTGTAGGCATTATCTTTTGTTCGTCTCTATAGAAGGTACAGTCAACACAATTACTGTAAGGCATTATCTTTGTTCGTCTCTATAGAAGGGTACAGTCAATACAATTACTGTAAGGCATTATCTTTTGTTCGTCTCTATAGAAGGGTACAGTCAACACAATTACTGTAAGGCATTATCTTTTGTTCGTCTCTATAGAAGGGTACAGTCAACACAATTACTGTAAGGCATTATCTTTTGTTCGTCTCTATAGAAGGGTACAGTCAACACAATTACTGTAAGGCATTATCTTTTGTTCGTCTCTATAGAAGGGTACAGTCCAGGATACTTCTTCTTCTTCGAACGCTCCATATCGACCACTTGTTAACCACTCTGTGTGATTTGTATGTGATCTGAGACTAAGAGCAATTATCGTTGTCAGTTATACTGCCTACAAGTAGGCCAGCAAATCCGATTTCTGCAATGCTTTTTATTTACTAGTGTAGCTTCCTAGGTATTCAGGATACTGTAGGATACAAAAATACTTGGTTACGGAAAAGACGTCCTGGAACTCGAACAGATCTATAGATGCTAAATTTCCCCCAACAGATGTCAAAGGGTATGCATACTGATTGTTCCTGTGGCTCACTGGTTAAACATACTTCCCTCTCTGCCCTCAACAAGCAGTTCCCTCTTGTACAACTTGTAATTTCACACTTCATGGAGACTGCAGCACTTTCAGACAACATCAAGCATGACTATGGGGATCACGTTGCCTCCATGGCTCTCTCATGGGTGCTGAGCAAAAGGTAACCCATACGATTGTCATATCAGACTCGATGAATATGTTTCAAAGGATTGAATCTGGACGTCTGTGCTTGGAATGGGTGAACAGCATTCGGAGATCACATCTCAAGAAAATTATTTAGCTGTACACAACTGGACATGCGGGTAAGGCGTGCTGACTTTCTTGCAAACAATGCCCCAACTCAAGCGGCCAGAAGTATGGACAGAGCCAATGTTATGTAATACGCTCTCATTTATGTGATAGAGGTGTCTCAAGACACTGAAACAAGTCGAGTAGATTCTTCTTCTTTGCGTTCATTCTTCGACCAATTTTAATCACTCTTTGTGATATGTTTGATCTTTCCAAGAACGTGTATACGTTGCACATTAGTTTAGTAGGAATTAAGTTTGGACATGCCAGATGGTGTCTGTAGAGAGAAGGTATACTAATCCTTCTCCTGGCTCGGTGAGTGAATGGACTTTAAGATTGCTGCTGCAGTGGAATGAGCAAGTGTAGGAATGCCCAATGTGCCATGATGTCGATCGCATAACATAACATTTCAGACTCCTTAAATTGGTGGATTGATTCAACATCAATATTAGTGTCCTCATCCAACAGTAGGTTGCCACGAGACCAAAGAACTTCCTCCTTATTAATCATAAGCTCCCAGAAAAATACTTCTTTCAATGCAAACCTTTCTGCTTTCTCGCACACGGAAACAACAATTAATACAACAATTAACAAGTAAAGCTGAAACTAAAGAACTAACAATAAAAACTGCTACTGGATTTGTTGAGACGGAGATCAGAGCACCTATGGGCATGTCCGGAGTGCTATGATGATAGTCTCTCTAATAACTAATAATAAAAGAAATCATAAACAACACAAAACAAATAAAGTTTCTTAGTTTGATTTATTAGAAGAATTTTGATGTTTGCTGGTGAAATTTGTATGACAAGTTTTTTTTAATTTTAGTTACTTTCTGTTATTATAGTTAAGTGCCTTCTCACATTCATTCTGATTTTGGTGCTCATCTATAACATGGATAGAAAATAGACTTAGATTTTGTAATTGTGTACATTATGATGGAGTGTCTGGCTGAATAGATTAAGTGTGGCTCCCATGCGGGAACCCATGTTAAATCCATAGAGTAAGACCAAAGATTTTTTTCTGTTGGGCGATAAAAGAAAATTTTAACCTGAACAGTTTCACGACAACAGCACTGCCATTAAATTCCTCAGGATCTAATCCATCTGTCCTACACGAAGTAACGACAGTACATTATGGAAGGTAAAACTGTTGAGCAATCATATAAATGATTGTGGGAACAGCCGACCATGTGTGCCGGGTCCCGAAAGGAAGCAAAGAATAGTACCACTGTGACCTACAAGGCATGTCGTAAGGCGAATGATGTAGGACCTAGGTAAATAAAAGCATCGCAGAAATCGGATGTGCTGGCCCACTTGCTGCCACGCATAACTGGCACAATGTACAATCGCTCTTAGGCTCAGATCACAATAAATCACACAGAGTGGGTAACAAGTGAGTCGATATGGGCGTTCGAAGATGAAATGTGCTAACAGCTTTCAGGATGACTTCGCCTCAATCTGGTACTAGCCCTTTCATGTATGAATTTTGGAATGGATATCTTTGTCCACCATCTTGTACAAGCTAATTTACTGCATTGATAATAGACACACTGTACAGCAAGTTCTTTAGTAGACTCCATGCATCGTGGTCCCGAAACATGTTTGTGTCCCGGGGAAAA
>JADZMA010003181.1:0-10096 GCA_020796225.1 Arion vulgaris
AAAATTTTTTAAATGGCCCCCACTTTTAAATTAAAACATAACAAAGTTACAATTAGGGTTTCCACATTTAAATTAAACTAAACAAAATTAAATTTAGGGTTTTCCACTTTTAAAATTAAAACTAAAAAATTTTTAAATTGATGGCCCCCATTTAATTAAATTATAACAAAAGTTACAATGTAATTTTCCCCACATTTAAATTTAAAAACTATAAAAAATTCAAGTGGTAATTTAAATTAAAAATATAAAAAAAGTTACAATGTGATGTCCCTTTTTAAAATTTAAAACTTAACAAAAGTTACAATGTTGTCCCCCTTTAAATTAACTATAACAAAGTTCAATGGTGGTCCCCATTTAATTTAAAACTATAAAAAGTTCAATGTGGGTTCCCACATTTAAAATTAAATAAACAAAATTCAATGTGATGGTCCCCACTTTTTAAATTAAACTATAAAAAAAGTTACAATGGTGGCCCCCACATTTAAATTAAACTATAACAAAAATTAAAATGATGGTCCCATTTAAATTAAACTATAAAAAAGTTACAATGTGATGGCCCCCAAATTTAAATTAAACTATAAAAAAGTTACAATGGAGGGGTCCCACATTTAAATTAAACTATAACAAAGTTACAATGTGATGGCCCCAATTTAAATTAAATTTATAACAAAAGATTACAATGTGTTTGGCCCACATTTATAAATTAAACTATAACAAAAGTTACAATGTGATGGTCCCACATTTAAAATTAAACTATAACAAAAGTTACAATGTGATGGTCCCACTTTTAAATTAAACTATAACAAAAGTTGCAATGTGATGGTCCCACATTTAAATTAAACTATAAAAGTTCAATGTGATGATCCCACATTTATTAACTATACAAAGTTTACAATGTGATGGTCCCCATTTAAATTAAACTATAACAAGATTACAATGTGATGGTCCACATTTAGAATTAAACTATAACAAAGATTACAATGTGATGGTCCCACATTTAAATTAAACTATAACAAAGTTACAATGTGATGGATCACATTTAAATTAAACTATAAAATAAATTTGATGTGACTAAGATTATGTTGATTCCCACATTTAAATTAAACTATAACTAAAAGTTACAATGTGATTGTCCACATTTAGAATTAAACTATAACAAAGATTACAATGTTGATGGTCCCACATTTAAATTAAACTATAACAAAAGTTATCATATGATTCCCACATTTAATTAAACTATAACAAAGTTACAATGTGATGTCCACATTTTAAATTAACTATAAACAAAGTTACAGTGTGATGGATTCTACATTTGAATTAAACTATAACAAAAGTTACAATGTGATGGTCTTCATTTGAATTAACTTATAACAAAGTTACAATGTGATGATCTACACATTTGAATTAATACTATTGTCTTTTTGATTACTTAACAAGTTACAATGTGATGGTCCACATTTAAATTAAACTATAACAAGAGTTACAATGTATGATGGTCCCACATTTGAATTAAACTATATACAAAAGTTACTAATGTTGATTGTACACATTTATAAATTTATAACAAAGTTACAATGTGATGTCCACATTCTAGAATTAAACTATAACAAATTCAATGATGATTGTCCCCATTTAAATTAAACTATGACAAAAGATTATTCAATGTGATTGTCCCCACATTTAAATTAAACTATAACAAAGTTACATGTGATTGTCCACATTTAGTAAATTAACACAAAAGTTACAGTAGATTTCCCATTTAATTATTAACAAGATGAACATTGCTTTCATTCTGTTTGTGTGTTCTTCTCTTCTTCTTCACCGTCATCACTAGGTAGGCATGTTCAACAAGCCATCTTTTCAGCTCTCCTCTCTTCCCATTTTCTTGCCTTCTCCCGTCTCAGCTGCTCCTGTGTCTTTCCTACCTCTATTGTACTAGAGGGTTCCATCTGAGACCTAGTCTCGTGATGCTGCAGTAGTTTCCTCAGTGTCTCTACCTTCTTCATTATTTCTCAGTGGTGAGTTATGAGATTTTCTGTTTGTAGTTTCATATAGCTATCAAGTGATTTTACTGGTATAGCTACTTCCTACAACAAACCTCCTTGTCTATCTTGACATGCGTGGCAATAACCATGATTCTATTATTTACACTAATTTGTCTCTAACTTCCTCAGTGATATTCCACAATCTAATATTGTTTTCACACATCTAATATTGTCTTCACACATCTAATATTGTCTTCACTCTAGATATTTACATTCACATCATTATCTTATGTATCAATCTAATATTGCTTCACATTCACACTAATGTTGTCTTCACAATCTAATTGTCTTCACATCTAATTTGTTTATCAAATCTAATATTGTACGTCTGTAGCTAAGCGTAAAACTCGATCATCCAAGTTGCTGCAACCTTCATACTAGGATTGGATTTAAGACAATTTATTCTCGTGTTGTGAACAGTATAAATAGACTCACTAATTGCAACTTGAACATTACAGTATAAGTGAATCTACAAATCCACGACTCGTTTATGTAACAAGATCATATGCCACCTTTTCATATCTGTATCAATCAAATACAATTGTGGTTTTCATAACTTCTAAGTATAGTAATCAAATACAATTTGCTGCAACCTTTCATACTTCTAAATATAGTAATCAAATACAATTTGCTGCAACCTTTTCATACTTCTAATTATAGTAATCAAATACAATTTGTTGCCAACCTTTTCATAACTTCTAGTATATAATCAAATACAATTTAACATGCAGACCTTTTCATTACTTCTAGTATAGTAATCAAATAAATTGTGCAACCTTTTCATAACTTCTAGTATAGTAATCAAATACAATTTGCTGCAACCTTTTCATTACTTCTAGTATAGTAATCAAATACATTTGCTGCACCATACTTCTAGTATAGTAATCAAATACAATTTGCTAACCTTTTCATTACTTCTATTATGGTAATCAAATACAATTCTCACCTTTTCATTACTTCATTAAGTATCAAATCATTTTACCTTTTCATTACTTCTAGTATAGTAATCAAATACGATTTGCTGAACCTTTTCATTACTTCTATATAGTATCAATACAATTTCTATACCTTTCACTTCTGTATAGTAATCAAATACAATTTAACTTGCCTTTCATACAGTTCTCAATTATAGTAATCAAATACAATTTAACGCAACCTTTTCATTACTTCTAATATAGTAATCAAATACAATTTGCTGCTAACCTTTTCATAACTCTAGTATGTAATCAAATACAATTTGCTGCAACCTTTTCATAGCTTCTAGTATAGTAATCAAATACAATTTTGCCGCAACCTTTTCAGTAACTTCTAGTATAGTAATCAAATACAATTTACTAACCTTTTCATTACTTCTAGTATAGTAATCAAATACATTTGCACCTTTCATAACTTCGTATAGTAATCAAATACAATTTGCTGAACCTTTTCATAACTTCTAGTATATGAATCAAATACAATTTGCTGCAACCTTTTCATTAGCTTCTAGTATAGTAATCAAATACAATTTACTGCAACCTTTTCATAACTTCTAGTATAGTAATCAAATACAATTTGCTGCAACCTTTTCATAACTTCTAGTATAGTAATCAAATACAATTTGCTGCAACCTTTTCATTACTTCATTATGAATAAATACATTTACCGCTTCAGTAACTTCTAGTTCAAATACAATTTCTGCAACCTTTCATTACTTCTAGTATAGTATCAATACATTTGCGCAACCTTTTCATTACTTCTAGTATGTAATCAAATACAATTTGCTGAACCTTTTCATTACTTCTAGTATAGTAATCAAATACAATTTGACCTTTCTTCTAGATAGTAATCAAATACAGTTTGAACCTTAACCTAGTATAGTAATCAAATACAATTTGCTGCAACTTTTCTCTTCTAGTATAGTAATCAAATACAATTGCCAACTTCCGTAATCTAGTAGTAATCCATACAATTTGCTGCACCTTTCATACTTCTAGTATAGTAATCAATACAATTTGCTGCAACCTTTTCATACTTCTAGGTATAGTAATCAATATACAATTTATGCAACCATACTTCTAGTATAGTAATCAATCATTTGCTGCAACCTTTTCTCATCTATATAGTAATCAAATACAATTTGATGCACACTTTTCATAACTTCTAGTATAGTAATCAAATACAATTTGCGCACCTTTTCATACTTCTAGTATAGTAATCAATATTTACAACCTTTACACTTCTATTATTAATCAAATACAATTTGCAACCTTTTCATAACTTCTAGTATAGTAATCAATACAATTTGCTATACCTTTTCATTACTTCTAGTATAGTAATCAAATACAATTTGCTCAACCTTTCATACTTCTAGTATAGTAATCAAATACAATTTGCTGCAACCTTTTCATAACTTCTAGTATAGTAATCAAATACAATTTTAACCTTAACCTTTTCATTCAACTTCTACTTATATGTAATCAAATACAATTTGCTGCTACCTTTTCATTACTTCTAGTATAGTAATCAAATACAATTTGCTGCAACCTTTTCATAACTTCTAGTATAGTAATCAAATACAATTTGCTGCAACCTTTTTTCATTATATCAAAATAAGTACTAGATAATCAAATACAATTTGCTGCAACCTTTTCATTACTTCTAGTATAGTAATCAAATACAATTTGCTGCAACCTTTTCATTACTTCTAGTATAGTAATCAAATACAATTTGCTGCAACCTTTTCATTACTTCTAGTATAGTAATCAAATACAATTTGCTGCAACCTTTTCATTACTTCTAGTATAGTAATCAAATACAATTTGCTGCAACCTTTTCATTACTTCTAGTATAGTAATCAAATACAATTTGCTGCAACCTTTTCATACTTCTGTATAGTAATCAAAACACAATTTCGCAACCTTTTCAACTTCTAGTATAGTAATCAAATACAATTTGCTGCAACCTTTTCATAACTTCTAGTATAGTAATCAAATACAATTTGCGCAACCTTTCATAACTAGTATAGTAATCATACAATTTGCTGCAACCTTTTCATACTTCTAGTATAGTAATCAAATACAATTTGCATTTCACACCTTTTCATTACTTCTGGTATAGTAATCAAATACAATTTGCTGCAACCTTTTCATAACTTCTAGTATAGTAATCAAATACAATTTGCTGAAACCTTTCATTACTTCTGAAGTATATTGTCAATTTCAAATACAATTTAACTCTTTCTAACCTTTTCATTACTTCTGTATAGTAATCAAATACATTTGCTAACCTTTTCATTACTTCTAATATAGTAATCAAATACAATTTTGCAACCTTTTCATAACTTCTATATAGTAATCAAATACAATTTCATGCAACACATTTTCACCTTCTGATAGTAATCAATACTATTAGCTCAACCTTTTCAAATTTAGGGTATGAAGTGCGTCAGCTCATTTCTAGGCCATATTGTACAGGAGGAAGGAGGGACAATTCCTTTCCACACGTGTGGAACGTAGAGTGTGAGATTTAACTCTCTCCCTTCTTGTGCCCGAGTCGATAGACTAACGTTATGTATTATTAGCGTTAAGCAATCGACACCCTTATAGTTAAGCAATCACGACACCTTATAGTTAAGCAATCACACCTTATAGTCTAGAGTAGCTTTGTCCTACGCTATGCCTGCAGGACTCCATAGCGCCTATCATGTATTCATTGCGCCATATTTTATTCTATCGGCTTTAGAATTCATCAGATTTCTGAAAACAAACTATTTTCATTTTCCTTTCCACTTCCATGAACACGATCTTCTTGCTTTTGTAATCTTGTTTTTCTTTGCACTTCCATGAACACGATCTTCTTGCTTTTGTAATCTTGTTTTTCTTTGTAATCATTCTACTTCCCCCTAACCTCACCTGTTACCTTCTCACTGGAGAAAGAGTTTGCACCTCTACTTTATACTTACTTTTGTTATTACTAATAGTAATAGTATTGTAATCACCACTTGTAGTAATGTTGTAATCACCACTTGTAGTAATAGTATTGTAATCACCACTTGATAATAGTATTGTAATTATCATTTATTCTCTTCGCCTTACAAACATCAGGCAGATCACCCCAGAATATTAAATATTGGATAGCACTGGTATAGTGGATACATATTTTAAATGAGTTCTTACCTGTATCATGATTTGGAAACATATTCAACACTCACATCATCCTGACCACTTCACTAGAAACACTACCATCACAAGTGACTTCATTACATATAGCACCATATATTACCACTACTACTACTACTCACTCGCTACAACTACACCACGTGCGGCTATCAGCAACTAGCTACAGTAACGACGAGACAGGATGCTCCGATCAGAGACTGGCTCGCTTGTGTATACAGACAGAGATGTCGGTAGTTCTTATTTGCTCACACTGACGAGACGGTATATCAGAAGTGCTCAGTGATTCTTATTTTCTATTATTCCTTTCCGTTGTTCCAATGGATCATAGGGCTGCTACGTATCACTAAAATATATATTAGTTCTTTAATTATGCATTCCTTCATATATAATTGTTTATAAAACTATACCATTTTTCATTGCAGCGTTTGACAAACTATGTTTATAGAGTTGGTAGTTGAAACCTTGGCCCTGTCAATATAATTCGACCAGCACAGACGGAAAAATAATTAATAATCATTATTGCATTCCAGAATAGATCCATGGGTACACGGTCTCCATCTTAACATGTCCATCAACTTAACGCGATTGATCGGTCCTGTTCTGTGTTGATTAATCAAACGTCTTGTACCCTTAGCAAAGTGTTCATGTCTAGCATCTCTGGTTTCTCTCTTCTTCTACGTTTGAAAAGGTGCGATTTCATCTGTCTGTCAAATCTGTCTTGCATATGGCATTGATGAGTTTGACCTGTACAGTGCCTGTCCTTCCACGATCATTGACACGTCAGCTAGTCGATCTGTCCTTCAACCAGCGTGACCTGTGAAATAAAGGTTATATGGATCATTTGTGAAGTGCTCAGTGTGTCAATCATTGATATCACTGTTGCTAGACTGGGTTTTCTTGAGCAACTTGTGAGAGTCACTCAGAATACATGAATATATATGCTTGTGATCCAAGGCAGGTTAATGTTCTGGTCATAGCTATTATTTACATCATTAGGCTACTTTTTGTCACAGCAAAAGCACCACTTTCTTCATGGACAGTTCTGTCTCTTGAGCTTGCTGTTACGTTCCACGTAGTTTACTTGTCCAAAACAGTTATCCATCCTTGTACCCAGCATCGCCATCACACAATCACCATCACACAATCACCATCACACAATCACCATCACCAATCACCATCCAGCGATTTGATATGATGTTACGAACAAATGTATGTAGAGCATCATCATGATCATTCTTTCTTCGTTCCATCATGGGCATGGAGTCAGCTGTTCATCTTGTAGGAAGTCTGTCACACACGCTTGTATTTATAATTTCAGAGATGATCTGTTTGCAATTATTCCCATTATATATTTGATTAGAACCTAACATGATCAACACATTAACATGGTGGTATTAAGAGCTTCGAAAAAACAAATAGACAAACACAGGGACTCGAACCACTTACCTAGTCCTTCGACACCAATCGCCTAGCCTATCAATACAGCGTTTTTACGAACACACAATGAGCCATTCTAAAATACTCACAGGAGTGTCTTTCTCAAACCTCATTACAATAGACACAGAAACAATCAGGTAGGTTCGTTCGAGACAGTGTCTGCACAACACATGCTATAAACTATTGTGCTTGTATATATTTGAGACTAGACAATATCATACATTCACAAATGTATACACATATAACAAACATGCATACATCATTCAAAGTAGCTTCAAATTATTATAAGATGGGGAACAATGAGGCTTTTAAGAACCCAGAGGAAGCACGGAATCAGATATGATCAACAAATAAACATGTACAGGTACGGTCATGGTACAGGTTCGATTCCGTGTTTGTCTATTTTTTTTTGAAGCTCTATACCTGTACCATGTTTTTTGTTGATCATATTCTTCTTCCTTGCTTCCTCTGGGGTTCTTAAAAAGCTCTTGTGCTCATCTTAGACCTAACACAACTTTTCTTTTTCAAATCATATTTAATGTTTAATGTTTCTAGAAGGGACCATAGCTTTTCAGCATCAATCGTAGAAATCGGTTAAAGCGGACAAGTTGAGTTATCTGTGCTCAGGCACTGTTGAGCTGGTATCAGGCTCACAGATATCGACCACGGTGAAGGTATTACGGTGCCTTCATATACGGAAACTTTTTTCAACCACCCTAAATTGGAAGGTTCACAGAGAGAATCCCGTGGGTTGGATGTAAACATTATGGCCATCTTAATGAACTGCAATGAAGAAGAATTATTATTTACACGGATGGATCGTAGTTCAACGAAAATGTCCCCATGGGCCTTCTCTCATGTGACAGAATGGTCAAGGAAGCCAGTGGTGCATTTCATTTGACAACAACAGCATGACAATGGAAGTACTGGCGGTGACTAGGCACTACTCTGGATTAAGTCTCAACTACACTCATCGTGTACTCTGCGTGATTCATTGATTATGATCAGAAAGTGAAAGCTGGTTTGGTCTCAGGTAATGGAATAAATCACTACAAGCGCCCACAGTGGCGGAATTCTGCGTCTTCGTTCTGGAGCACATGGGTGTACGTTGACAATGATCCAGCTCTGCCACCATATCGGGAGAGGTCGGTCAGCGAATGGAGAGAACCCCCTCATGGTAGGCCAAGAGGATTTTCATCAAAACCAATCACGTCACTGCTGAGGGGCTATTTTACAGGATCAACATCGAACTGGTACATTTGGGTGATGAATGCTTTTGTCTGGTGCGTTGGTGATTGAACGCTGTTGTGGATATTGTGAATAAGATCAGAGTACATGTGGACATGTGGGGTGCTTGACGATATTCCAAACTGAAACTGTAATAAACTTTCGTGTACAATACATATTCCCATATATTTGATTTGATTCAACAATTATGATTCAATCTAAAATCAAAGTACCACTTATGTATATTACTCTGTATTCAACGTTAGGACTCATGAATACCGGGCTGAGGTATGTGAGTTCAGAACTTTGGAATCAATGTATGTACAGGAAAACAGTACATGCCAGATCGATTTCTGTAAAAAAGATCAGACAAAAATAAACTTGAAATATTTTCTGAGTTGTCTCTAACAACATTCAATATCTTTAACACCTTCTGATAAACCATGATGCCAATTTGCCATTGGGATCAAGACTGGTTTAAGTATCGGGATGAGAAGAGAAAACATTCATTAGACTGTCTGTGTTCGTGAATGGAAGCTTAGAATGAAAGTTAGAAAATGGCTGTCTGAATCAAAAAAATGTCACCAGACTGAAAGCGAAATCAAAGTACATCAATACAGACAAACAAAAAATGAATGTAAGCCCAAAAGCGGACATCCGGAAAAATAAAATGTAAAGTTCTCAATGAACATGGATAGGGGACATAATCGGAATAAAAGCATTGACTTTACAAGATAGGGGACATTATTCTTCTCTCAGACTCTCCAAGACAAGAGGATTTGTGATTTCTTGGCTGTTTGAAATGTGTTCCATAAATCCACAAGACGTTAGATCAACATTAGAATTAGCTGAGTTGCTAATTGTTTTGTCGACAAGCAATCAAGAAACTATATAACTAGAGTAACGACACTAGAGACAAAATCAAATTGCTGAAGATGCGAAAAAAAGCGGTCCAGGAAAAATCGAATGATCCCTTCATGATGATCCTTATCCTCATGTGACATGATTTTTTTGTGTCAAAATTAGAACCTATAGCCCCACCTTTGATGGATGAAACAATACATATTTAAAATGCCCCATCATCAGCCTTGAATGGACTCTTCTGTTTTTTGCTTTAAAAGTAATTATCTAAACATTGGGAACACCATTTTTGCTAATCGATGTTATCACAAGAATTGAAGGAGATGGACACGAATACATCAAATTTGGGAAAAGAGCTTGTCAGTAACA
>JADZMA010003182.1:0-10095 GCA_020796225.1 Arion vulgaris
TCTATATCTTAAAACATTCATTTCACCTGTAACATATTATTAAATATACTGTATTTTATATGTTGCTTTTTTCACCTGCGGTACATCATTTTTCATCACTTCTCCATTAATGATATCTGAGTATGGCGCTACAATTTGATATGTTCTAATGGACTTTCCATTTGTAATGTCTGAGCCCTGGTGTATTCGTATGTAATTTCAATTTCGATAAGACGAAATAGAAATCCACATTACCATCCTCTTTTTTCTATCTTAGAGTTTGCCTCCAGATATTCTGAAATCGACATTCGTTTCTCATTGTATTGAAGTCAAAACTAGTTACATTCTTCGAACAGTTTTTGTAGCGAATTTATCATCATCAAAATAGCTTGTCTTGTACTGAGCAGAATTTTGTTACCTTAACAGTACTTTTGAATTTCTCTCTCTTATAGTCCAGATGTTCCGCCTCTGCAGCTATTATGTTCAAACCATCAGTTTTATCATGGATAGATCTTCTTCGTGGTGTTATAGTTCCTCTTCTTATCTTCACTGATGATGTTTACTACTTCTTTTATTTATAACGATGATTATTTATGTGCTCTGATTTCTGCTTGAGTGCTTATCGAGACGTTGTTGCTTACTTAGGTTGTAGTCCTTCTCTTATGATTTTGGGTTTCCATTTCTCAATGTCCGGCCGTCCTTGACATATTGCTTTCCTTTTCATATAGTTTTCCTTTTTATATAGTTTAAGTTGTTATAATTTGATGGTTTTCCTCTGACATGTTTATTATATGGTCTTCACAACATTCACATGATGGTACGACATAGGAAACAACCATAAATCTTTGTTCAATTTCCTTATATTTATTGATGTTTGACAGACATACAAAAATACATCCATCTTCTTGCAATGTTTTATCTCGTCTCCTTGTTTACTCATTCGTTACTCACACGTCACTATTTTTCTACACAAAAACGTCGTGTCTTGTAGTCATGTGTTGTACTTCTGCATAGAGAGTACAACACATAGTCTCAACTATTAAATAATCTAATTATACTACCTATCTATCTGACTAACTGTCCATTCCTCCGCTGCCATCTGGGAGCTATGACACCCCTGGAGACCTCGCCGTCGCCCCGACGGCGAACTTCCAAGAAAAAAATCGCACAGGTAGTATCCAATAGGGTTATTAGAGTGGTGAGAGCTGAAAGGGAACAAGTCACCTCACGTTTTAACCGTGGCTCCACAACAACTAACTATAACAGCCAACCATGGTCGAAAAGAAAAAGAAAATCCTGACCGGATCTCAGGATGACCCAAGTTGAATGAGCAAATGGGAACTAGTCACCACACGTCGTTGAACGTGACTCATCAACTGGTCATAGGTGACCATGGTTAACAACAACAGTAACCCTCTGTGCTCTTGTGCTGAAACCATGTAATAGAAATTAATCAGCATTATTGCATATCAAAATATGAAACATCAGCCGTGTAACTCCGACGGTGACCCAACAGCATAACACTTGGCCAATATGAGGTGGCTGTACTGGGACATCCATTCCTCACATGAGGTAGTATTGGTTTGATGGCAGCTTGCATCAGTATGTCACTAACACTATGTCTTTCTTGCATGTCAGAGTCTTGTCACATTATCTGAAATCTCAAACAAAAAACAAGTTACAAATCGAATTAAAAGGAAAAACATATATATAACGTTAAACTTTTCACGTTATATGTCCTCAACAGGTAATATCAACCAACCCTCAAACCCAGGGAAATAATGAACTCCCAAGATTTAACATATGACCAACAAATATGGAACAACATATATATGATGCCTAATAGCCAACATCATATATTAATATCAACCAACCCCCAATCCCGGGGCATAAATAATCCAAGAATCCAAAATACTCGGATCGACATCATATAACCATATCTAGCAATGAACGGTGAAAAGTTAATATCTGCCATCAACATCAACCGACCTCAAATATCTCCACCATTTCACATTTCAAACTCTAATTACAAAGTAATCAAATTAATCTTTCCATCATTTGGAACAACATCATAATACCATCGACAGTAGAACTGTCCAACAACCACATCGGGGTTATTTTCTAGACCCCCTATAAGAGTGTATTGACAATACACAATTGTCCTAATGAACCCGGCCTATGTGGGAATAATACCATTTTACTAGGTTATCCTCAGGAGAGGAGACATTATAAGCATGTAGCTTATAAATTATATTCATAGATTACTCAAATTCTCACATCTTTTGATGTGGCGGCCAGATATCATCAGCCGAGATTGGCTCGCATCATTAATGGGGACTATAACATAATAGCCTGATTGGACATCGGGTGTCTGTACTACTCAGTACACCTGTTGGGAATAAAGGTTTCTAATTATTGACACCTCTACTATGGTCTATTCGCCTGCGTACCATACTATCCAATGGTATAATATCAAATTTTCCTTGTTTAATGTCTGCTTGTTTATGGAGACTAGCCAACCTGTCGCAGACCTCCCTATGAGCCTCCGTTAATCTCTTTTCAGGACAGACCAAATAGTCTTTCTCTGCATCATCAGGATGAAATAAATCTTCGATGATAAAATTTATAGGTAATTGAGGATGTCTACCAAAGAGTAAAAAGTATGGTGACCACCCAGTAGAAGTATGGGAGTAATATTGTACCTAATACTATATTAGGTACATGTCGAGACCATTCCACTTTATCCGACTCCTCTAATGAACGGAGCATAGCCAACAATGTCCTATTAAACCTTTCGCATATGGCATTCCCTCGGGATTATATGTGGTGGTCTTGGATTTTTTATCCATACCTTTGACATAGTTCAAGAACAATGGAGGACTCAAACCCTTTCCTTGGTCCGAGTGAAATTTACTGGGTATCCCAAAGTCTGGGATCCATCTACTCTGTATGACTTCTGCCACTGTTTTTGCAGTTTGGTCAATAGTAGGGTAAGCGACCACATACTTAGTAAACACATCAGTCATAATCAAGATATGTTTAAACCCATAGGAATCTCTTGGAAGTTCAACAAAATCCATGGCAACCATCTCCAACGGACGGTTGGCTACAATATGACCGTAGGTAGTTGTAATCTTCTTTAGAGGTTTAGACATATTACAAATGGAACAAGATTTCACCAAATTATTGACATCCCCATTCATTCCACACCAAAAAAAATCGAGATTTTAATAATGCCAATGTCCTATCACGCCCTTGATGACCGATTTCATGAATAACAGCCAATACAATCGGTCTTAAGACGTGAGGTACAATAATTTTTAATCCATCACACTTATTATCCTCATCCCTTCTAATACAAAGTATTCCTCTTCGAGTGCACAACTTATCATGATGTAACCACAGCCTCTTAGCTTCCGGAATCCACCAGGTCGTGTCCACCGGAGCATCTGTTTCCATAGCTTTTAGTACTATCTGAAGCACCAAGTCCTGTTGCTGCAGCTGGTGTATCTCTTTTAAACTATATGTGACATGTTGTTTCTTTGCAGTAGTTCCCATCATCTCTACAGTCAAATCACAACTGTAAGAAGGTGTTAAAACAGCAAGGTTAATTCCAATATCCTCATCCTCAGACACTGCCTCGCGTTCTGTCTCGTCCTGTGTCTCGGGCAGGGGATACCGTGATAAAAATCGGCATTTTGTTTAATGTACCTTTACGATGTTTGATTTCGTAATCAAATACAGCCAACTGAGATAGCCACCTTTGTTCAATGGCCCCAAGATGCGCCTTATTTGAAAAAAGTCAAACCCTTATTATCAGTAAAAACAGTCACCTTGTTACCTAATAGATAGGAACGAAACTTTTCAGTTATAGCCCATTTCAAACCCAACAATTCTAGTTTAAAACTGCTCTTTATGTTTTTCTTCTCATGGAGAGTCCGACTGGCATAAGCTATTACTTTACAGTGAGAATCCTGCTGCTGGCTCACTTACAGCTCCCAGACCACTAAAAGACGCATCAATGTCCAAGATAAATGGACTGCCAAAATCGGGGAATCCCAGAATGGGTGCAGAAATCAATTTAGATTGAAGATCTCGAAAAGAACTTTCACAATCACTACTCCAATGAAACTTAGACGAGCCAGTTGTTAAATGTCGTTTCGATCCACGGGGTAAACCAGAAGGATGGCATTCATTTACCAAATCCAATAGAGGTTTGGCAATCTGTGAGAATCGGAGTATAAATTTTCTATAATACCCTGCCATGCCCAGAAAGGCCCTCACTTGCTTTACACTAGTGGGTATGCTAAGATTCTGTATGGATGATACTTTGGATTGCTGTGTAGCAATGCCATTTCCTGAAATAGTATGACCTAAGAAATCAACAGAATCCCTGCAAAAAAACACATTTATTAGGATTAACTTTTAGACCTATTGATCTTATCCTTTCCAGCACATTACCTAAACGAATCAAATGGTCATCAAAGTCTGTTGAAAAAATCAACATATCATCTAAATATACCAGTAAAGACTTAAACATAAAATCTGACATTGAGTTTTGCATTAGGCGTTGAAAAGTGCCCGCAGAATTAGTCAATCCCATTGGCATTCTTGTATATTCATACAATCCAAAAGGTGTACAAAATGCCGTTTTATCTATGTCCTCCTGTTTCATTGCCACTTGGTAGTATCCACTGGTTAAATCCAGAGTGGTAAACAACTTTGCACCATTCAGGAGTCCAAGTAGTCATCAATGCGAGGTAAGGGTCGCATCCTTTATAGTCTTTTTGTTTAATTCACGATAATCTACACAGAGGCGCAAAGTTCTGCTTCTTCTTTACTAATACTACTGGCGCAGCCCAGGGCTGACGCTCTCCCGGATGACCTGTTTCTGTGGAGATCCGCAATATGGTTCTGCACCTCTTATAGAATGCAGGCGGAATCCGCCTGATGGCAACTAATAGGGTTGGTATCCTGTAAACGAATCTCGTGCTGAACTTTGTCAGCATAACCAACATCAAAATCATTATACGAAAATACATCATCATATCTACTCAATAGAGACAACATTGCAGCTTTTTGATTAGGAGATCCATGCATCTACTCAGATCAAATCGCTTGATCCAATGTTTATGTTCGATGGCCTAGAAATCCCAAACTTTTCACCAACAGAAACTGCACATTCCACTGAGTTCATAGAGATGACATTAAAATTCACACCATTAGAAGAATCAATTTCACAAATATTGCCTACAACTGTCCCATTGGAAAGGAAAACATCTTCATTTGCAATATTCAAAACATGAATAGCACAAATTCCTCTATTTAAATCAGTTACAGTATTGCAACACACAATACCCTTTCGAAGCAAAGAACGGTTGGACTCAAAAATGACCTGGCGACCCATACTATTCCCACCTTTAACTCGAACCCATATTACTCCCAGTGAACTAGCTTTAATATGCGATTTCTTTCCCTTAGCAGACCAAATAAAGGCTGGAAGAGAAGACGGTACCACTTTATCAGGTACGGACTGGATAGAAGGACCTAGAATTGGTCGAAACAACTGCAGACGGCTAAGAATATTTGTCCCAATAATAGCATTATAATCACAACTATTATGAGATGGGGTATCTTTAAAGACATAGAATCCACAATTCGTAAGATAAGTATTATAAAGCTCAATATTAACAATAACATGGCCTAAGTAAGGTATATGAAGTCCATTTGCAGCTTTTAGCTGCACCCAATTATCCCTATTTAGACAAGAATCTGGAAAATACATGCGAAATGCACTTTCAGTCAGAGCGGAAACCTGAGACCCAGTGTCAATAAGACACCTAAACACATTTCCCTTTATCCACATATCATGCAGTAGTTTGTCCCCAAGGCTTTCCTTTTCATATAGTTTTCCTTTTTATATAGTTTAAGTTGTTATAATTTGATGGTTTTCCTCTGACATGTTTATTATATGGTCTTCACAACATTCACATGATGGTACGACATAGGAAACAACCATAAATCTTTGTTCAATTTCCTTATATTTATTGATGTTTGACAGACATACAAAAATACATCCATCTTCTTGCAATGTTTTATCTCGTCTCCTTGTTTACTCATTCGTTACTCACGTCACTATTTTTCTACACAAAACGTCGTGTCTTTAAGTCATGTGTTGTACTTCTGCATAGAGAGTACAACACATAGTCTCAACTATTAAATAATCTAATTATACTACCTATCTATCTGACTAACTGTCCATTCCTCCGCTGCCATCTGGGGAGCTATGACAGTGGTCTTCCTCTTCTCCTCTTTGTTGGGATGCTTCCTTTCATGGTGGCCTTCTCCAGTCCTTCGAATTAATAAAGACGAAAGATCATGTTGGTTCAAATTTTCGTACGACCAATTTTTCCGACTTGTGAAGGCAACGACAAACCTTCTGTTGTCATCAAGAGCATCATAAAACAATACTAATCTGTCTGTCTGTCTGCTGTCTGTCTGCTGTCTGTCTGTCTGTCTGTCTGTATAACAAAAAAAGAAATAACATTTAATATTAAAAAGTAGCTATGGATATTTTTATTGAACCGACGTCATTGCACGCAGGGCTGACCAATAGGTGCTCAGTCTCCTCCAACATATGTTGAGAAGAATAAGAAGTGTTAACAGCCCAGGAAAGCATCGAGCCAATGAATATGATCAATAAATAGACAGTCAAGATGACCATGCATATTCTCAGTGGTAACGTATGGGTATGAAACATGGACATTTAACAAGACAGTAGAAAAAACATATGTGTGCTTTTGAATATAAGTGTTACAGATGAATCCTCCGTATATCTTGGACAGAGAAGAGAACAAATAGATCTATCCAGAAAGAACTCAAAATCAAAGAAAACTGGCTGAAGCTACAAATAAGGAAAGGAAAAATGAGATATTTTAGGCATATAAAAAGACACGAAGGGCTGAGAGACCATCATGGAATAAGTTTCAGTTTCAGTTTGGAATATCTTCATTGCACTGAGGACATGTCCATAGGTGCTCCGATCTCCTTCACAATATCTCCAACAGCGTCCAACGACTGACCGTACAAGTTATATTTTGATTGATGAGCCTACTCGTATACCTGTTGTACCGTTATTTTCTTGCCACACCAATCTTCACACCTAGTTCTCACAATCTAGTAGTTGACGTGGATTCCACGTCATGGAAGAAGAGTATACCTGAAAGAGGATAAGAGGAAGACCACGGACGAGATGGACTCAAGATGTAACTCATGGTTTGAATGGCTGCAGAGATGGGACATCTGATTTATGAGAGAAAGAAATTCTGAGGGACTGTTGGAGTGGCAACGTTCTGCTCAGGACAAGCTATTTGGCGATAATGAACAGTATTAATAGTTTCCGAAAAATACAAATGGCCAAACACAACATTAGAACCATAAATCCTTATTTCTTACGGTACACATTGCCTAGTGTTAAATGGTATTATCAGTGGCGAATCATTTTTGTTGGTGGGCCAGACAAATTTTCCGGATAAATCATGTTTGGTAGCTATATTTTAACTGTATAAATAATAATACACGTTATATATTATTTTTGTTGGGGCTGACCATGAGCCTAATGATGATGCTGCACTGGGTATTTTACTGATGGTTCATGTGGCTCGCTTGTTAACCATACCCTTACTTTGCCCCCAGGCATCCAATTATATTTGTAGAATGAGTAACTCTAAACTACTTAAATCGCTGATTCGATTCTAAATCTATTTTAGTGTCTACATCCAACAGACATCCGTGAAGAGAGCAAAGAAAAGTAGTTTTACAAAGTAGAAAAACAATTTATATTGACATTTTCAACCAACTTTAATTATAGACTAAGAAAGTTGTACTGAAATACACAACTAATCCTATCAACAACAACCCGTCGTGTTTTCTTCAAATACACCAAAATAATTGACAGCACTATCTGTGAGTGTTGAGATTTTTGATAGTGTTCCAATGAGGTGATCGCTATAGCGTAGAGGTTAAGCGCTCATCTCTCATTCTAAAGGTACTAGTTCGATCTCTCTTGGAGCCATCTGGATATTTCTTCCAGAGATTCATGACCTCAGTGTGGGTGAGGTCAAGTTCCTAGTCTTATCTAAGACGGAATAAATCCACTTCTGAATAAAGCCAAATGGGCCTGTGGCCTAAGTGGTTAAGCTCATTTTGTGAATCGAAGATCGTGGGTCTCGAATCAGGACCGCGCCGTTCTGTTCACGAGTGCAGTTTTTACAAGAACCCTAAGTATGTTGCTGGAGCTACGGAGTTGTGCTTTGTGCAATACTCGGCAGGTGGCGTGCAGTTCTGCGGAGAGGGCCGAACCATATGGAATAAAACCGGTGCAATGAAGTGAATCCTTCGGCTTTAAACCTTTAAATTCACTTACGTGGCACATAACATATACGATCAGACAATAAAGTCCTTGACGGTCCTAAACTCCTGTGTAAGAAGTTAATTTCTTCACAACTGTTGTTTCCTTTGCTTGATAACGGTCTTGTGGTCATAAAGTTTCTGTGTATTGTTATTTTTTCGTATTTGTAAACCTTGTACTATGTTTGACAGGCAAGAGGCTCAGTGACCGATTCGCCCAACACTTGCGACATACGCCAATGCTCTGTGACCCCTGAGCTACCCATTTCAATGATACTGGCCATTTAGGAGCTCACGATGTCCAGGTCACAGCCATCCGATCGTGTTCCTCGGATGATCGCAGTCGATTTGCTCTGGAGAATCGGTTGATTTCTTTGTATGGTACGTTGCAACCACGTGGGCTGAACGTATTACATTCCTATGCTTCTTAGTACTTTCTCTTCCCATGCCTTGTAATCTATATGGGTATATGTTGCATGTATTCAAGTTATATATTTACTAGATTTTTCATTGTTTCTCTTCCGTTCTAATTCTAGTTTTTATGTGTGTTTTTGTGTTACATTTATTTCGTTATTCGTTTTTATTCCCAGATTTTCGTTTTTATTTACAGATTTTCAGTAGAAACGTTTGTTTTTGGTCGTCCATTTGTTTTTTAAAATTTGTCACTCCTGTTGTTCGTTTGCTTGATAAAGGCCTTGTTGGTCGAAACGTTGCTGTATTTTGTCATTGTGTTTGTAATTTGTAAAACTACAGTACTTTGTGATTACGTGTTTTACTATGTTTCTACATGTTTAGCCATTGCTACATAGTTTTACTGCAGTCTTCCCTAAAATGTAACCACACCATTTACTTTTCTACGTGTTTAGTTATTGCTACATAGTTTTACTGCAGTCATGTGGCTTGAGTGATTGTAATTTTTGCTCTTTGACAAGATTCTGCTGTGCCCTCTAACCATCTTTTTCGTGGTCTGCCTCTGGCCTTCTTTCCTGGTGTTATGTTGTAGAAGGCTCTATATTCCCTGGAGTTTGAAAGCATTCTTATTAAATGACCAAACTACTTCATTCTTTGTTTCTCAATGTAATTCATGCAAGGTTCTGTGCCGACTTTCATTCTTATGCTGATGTTGGTGACTCTGTCTATTTTGTGTTGTTAGTAACTTTTCGCAGGCAGCACATTTTACATGTAGTTATTTCTTGCGACTGTGCTTTGCTTATTGTCCATGTTTGGCTCTGGTAACACAAAGTTGTGATACAAATAATGATGATCGTGAGATGTTTGGATGCCTCAACAATGGAGCCCGCTGGTAGGTGTTATTAATAGAGTTTAATATCTCCAGATTAATATCATTGTTAGCCGTATTAATATTAGTAATGCCACATGGCGCCCGCGTATCTCAAGTCATTAGTCAGATGTTTGGACCGCCTTGGTATACACTAGACTTATTCCTCTTCGCTCCTAGTGGACCATAGGGGCGCAGCAGTTGTTCGTCACTCTTCTCAGTCTCTGGTTCTTTTCTTGATGGTCTCCCTGGACAATTGTGCACTCTTCAGTTCCTCAAGAAGTTTTCGTCTCAAAGCCTGTTTAGGGGGTAGTGTTTCTCTTTCTAGCGGGTTCCACCAGTTCTTATCTAGTGACAGTCGACTGTGTCTTCCGTACACGTTCCTTTTGTTTTTTTTGACCTCGGTCATCATGGGGTTATGTCGGTTC
>JADZMA010003183.1:0-10094 GCA_020796225.1 Arion vulgaris
GTCTTTGTATGTGCCAAAATACTTTACTTGTCTGACCTTTATTTCTCTTAATAATTGTTTCTTCATGCCTAGTTTTACTAAAACTTGTTTATTTGTCTGCTTTCTGTCCATGAAACTGCCTATTCTTCTATGTATCCACATCTCAAATGCATCAATTATGTCTACTAACTGATTGTTCATTGCCGATGTATCCGAGCCATACATTAATATAGCATATATATAGCATTTGATCATTCTCATTTTTAGCCTTTTTGTGATTTGTTTGGATGTCAGTAACTTTCTCATACTATTGAAATTATCCTTGGCCATTCATATTCTCTTTTTCTTCTTTCTTTCTTTTGTCCTTCTCTGCTTTTTGCCGCTAGGCGTAGCAGGTTTAACTGATGATCGGTTTCCGAGATAATGCACGCTCGGTCGCTTGATATGGTGTGGTATTGTGGAGTTTTAAGATGTCTGTAACTCCATCAACCCATCTTTTTCTTGGTCTGCCCTTCCTCTTGATGATTCAATTTTCAGGTTGTACGCTCTTGCAACTGGTGTATTCGGGTTCATTCTGACCAAGTGGCCAAACCATTTGAGTCTCTGTTTTCAATAAATCTAATAGCAGGTGTTGTTCCGACTGTTCTAATTTTCTCATTTCTTATATTGTCTCTTCTTGTTTTATTTACTGCTTTCCTCAGGCATCTCATTTCGCATGTGGTAATTTTCCTTTCTTGTTCTTTTGTCAGTGCCCATGTTTGGCTCTGTAGCACAGTGTTGTAGACAGATTGAATTTATAATCTGTATTTTAGTCACTACTGGAATAGCTGGGTGTTTCAAAATTGGGGTAAGCTGGTATGTAATGGTGTTGGCTTGCTGGATTCTAGTTTCAATCTCTCTGCCCAGTCTACTATCAGATGTGAAGATACTTCCAAGGTATTTGAATTCTCTCACCTTCTTTAGCGTTTGGTCATTTATTTTTATGTTGATATCTTTATGTTCTCTACTTATAGTCATGACTTCTGTCTTTTGAATATTGATCTTCATGTTGTATTTGAGGCAGCTATTGTTGAGTAAGTTTATGTGTTCTTGAAGCTGTTCAATATTATTATGGAATATACACTGATTCTCTTTTTAATTTCTGTTATTCATCTGCCATCATCTGTTACCATCTGACCAAGATATAAGAAACTTTTTCCTTGATGTAGTAATTATCCATGTATTTTTATTTTCATTTTAGGTTTCTCCATTACCTTGTTGATCACCATAGTTTGTGTTTTCTGTATGTTAATGTCTAATCCATATTCCTTGCTAGTTCTGTCCAATTGGTCCACTAGTTCTTGTAATTCTTGTTCACTTTCCGCTACTTTGGTGACAGAATGCATCCTTGTCTCGCTCCTCTCTTTATGTCTATGTATGGAGAGTAGCTATTTTCATATTTTATTATTGCTATCTGTTCCCAATATATGTTGCTTATTAGTCTGATAGCATACCCATCTAGGCCTATTGTTTGTAGACATGTGATTCAATTTTCATGTTGGACTCTGTCAAAAACTTAGCTATAATCAATGAAACATAAGCAGATTATTTTTTGCACTTCTATATACTTTGTCATAGTGAATGCGTATTCTTGAAACGGCAAAGTAGATACACATCACTGGCAACGTTATTCAGTCAGGACGAGAATAACATAATCGTCTATAATGACCTCAAAGCAAAGGGTATGCAATATGGGAAAATGACTCTACCAACATATAGGGCCAGAAGATCGAAGGGATGTGGATATCGGATCTAGTCTGTATCAATGATTACAGAGCACATATAATGGGAATTTAACTAACTGTCTCTGGTTGTGTCATTGATTTGACACCCTAGTCTCCAACTTTATTATAACTTCGAACATGAAGAATTACTGGATATTACTAATCATATCAGAGTCCGAGCACTATCCTGGTTGAGAAACGAAAAATACGCGGCAATGGGAACAGAAAATGAGCACAACATTTTCAGTATGATACAAAAAGCCACTGCGCTATAATCAAGAATAGTTGCAGTAAATGATAGTTTTTGAAATAGACATAAAGGTGATGTATCATCCCTGGTGAAATGTAAAAGTCACGGAAGCCTGGTTGAAAAACAATATTAATTGTTAAAATGTAGAGAAGGCGAGGCAGACCATTAGTATACAACCTGAATACACAAAGATATGGATGAGAAAACTGTACACTCCAGTATTCAATGTCTATCTATGAGTACAACTCACGTAGCAGGGCATTAACATCCCACATTTTAATTGTTGTGTTCTCGGCAGCGCGGCGTGTTGCGGTGCCAGTAAGGCGAACAAAAAATAGCCGCACTGAGACCTACAAGGCATGTCGTAAGAGGTTTGGCGTAGGGCTGGCTCTCCTATCTAGCAGACAATTTTAGCCACAATTCCAACCAACCATGAACAAGTCATATAAAAATAAAATAATAACTGCGCCAAACCAAGAGGAAAGGAAGCTGTTCTAGAAGATGTGTGAAGTAGAGAAAGCCGCAAGGAATCTGTACGCAGATTATCTTCTTTTCACCTAGGAAAGGCTCCAGAATGGGCACCTGAAATGTTAGAAGTATGTATGAAATGGGAAAGACAGCACATGTTGTAAAAGACATGAAATACTACGGGGTTGGCATCTTGGGATTATGTTAAACTAGGTGGAATGGTCAAACAAACAATGTCTAAGCACAAGTGAAACAATTATGTTCTCAGGCAGATTGAAGAACATGCTTAACCCCCTCCCTCCCCTCCAATAGTGATGGTGTGGCTTTAATGCTACATAAAAAAGATGAGAATGTACTAATGAAGTGTGAAGCATTGAGTACTATGGTAATCACAGTAACATTCAGAACTGTCGAAACGATAGTATTCTTGAATATGAGCCCGTGTAATGCACCTACCAACGATAAAGAGTAAGTAAAAGTAAAAGTAAAGGAACCCTTTCATACCTCGTGGTATATAGGCAATACAGTTTAGGCCTGTGTTTTCATTGACCGTCGGCACCCGATAGGTGATGTGGTCAGCATCACGTCTGCCACCTTTACTTTCCCAGAGCATGTCTGGTACCCAGTTGAGGCTGGGTCGTCCTGAGAGCCGTCGCGTCGGTAAAATCCCACGCGCACTGCGGGAGTTGAACCCAGACCACCAGCCTTGAGAAGCGAGTTCACTAACAACTACGCTACCACGGCTCCCAACGATAAAGAGGGAAAAGGTAAACAGAAATGTTAACATAAATCTCCAAAATACTTTGGGTAATCAAAGAAATGGCAACATCAAAATTCTAATTGGTGACCTCAATGTCAAGATAGGTGAGGACAACATAGGCTACGAGGAGATCATGAGGAAACACGGACTAGGGGTCATGAATAAAACAGCAGAATTATCCACCAATTTGTGTGCGGCGAATCAATACGTCATAAGTGGAAGTGTTTTTCCACATAAAAGAATACATAAAGTAACCTGGGTATCACCAGACCACAGAACAGAAAATCAAAGTGACCACATATGCATAGAACACAATCCCCTACCACAGGTGGGGCATACATAATCAAGGTTAAACATGTGCGTGTTGTGTGTTCTATCTTTTCGCGCAGCTAGCTTTCTCTTTACCTCAATGGCACGATGATTCTCATTACCTATCTCGTTACTGCGTTATCATGATTGCGTTACCTTTAAGCCAGAGCGCGGAGGTTATTATTTTCTATGATTGAGAAATTGCGTGTCCAATATGCATAAACAACAATTTCAGGTCATCTCTACAAGATGTAATGGTTCTAAGGGGTGCAAATGTAGATTCGGATCACCATTTGTTGCAATTTACAATTAAACGGGAAGCTAAGCGATACATAACATCTCATGAACATAGACACCAATATAATGTAGGATACCTCAGAAGTAAAGAAACAAAGGAACAGTTCACGGTCACAGTCTCTAATAAGTATGAGGTTTTGCGACAGTTAGAAGATTAGGTGAGTCCGAAAGAATGGTGGCAGTAAGTAAAAAAATATTTGGAATGAAACGTGCACAGAGGTATTCGGAAAGAATAAGCGGAATCATAAAACATAATTATGAATCATAACTCCTGAAATTCTAAAAGGAAATAGAAGAACGGAAAAAGAAAAGCAGATTGAAATAATAGCAAAACTAGAACTACCAAAGCCGTAGCCCAAGAAAAAATACACATAAGCTGGCAAGAAAATGAAGAAACAAATAAGGTCAGATAAAAGACAATATTTAGAAGATCTAGCAAGAGAAGTGACGGTAGCTGCAGCAACAGGAAGCCTCAGAGATCTTTACATCACCACTAGAAAGCAAGCATGCAAATACAGTCAACCATTAGGGCTTATCAAAAATAGTAGTGGGAACACTATCACTAATGGTAGAGATGAAATGGAAAGATGGATGGAATACTTCAAGGAACTCCTGAACAGACCAGCATCAACAAGCCCCCAGATATCCAACCTGTATAAATTGACTTGGACATCAACTATGAGAAAACATCCAAGGAGAAGATTAGTAATGTCATCAAACTGTTGAAAGATGGGAAAGAGGCGGCCTAGATGGTATTCCAGCGAAAGCGGTTAAAGACAACATAAACACATCTACACAAATGATGTACACAATATTAAGCAGAATCTGACAGAAATACAGCTGCAACTAACTGTACACGAAGCTGCATAAAGTTGACCATGAGCAAATCAGTAACGATAAACATTGATTTCAGTTGGTAATGTGCACTTTACTCAATATGTTACTTATATGAATACATATGTATGATTATTGTAATTGACTGTTTGCGTTACCTATAATAATAAAAACATAATAGCCGTCCATCGCAAGCGATGATGACAACAATATCAGACGTGTTCTGCTGCACTTTTCTGGAGTGCGCGGATGTGACTGTAGAGTCCAATCCTAGAGCACAATCCCCTACCACAGGTGGGCCACACATGATCAAGGTTTGGCATGTGCGTGTCGTGTTCTGTCTTTCGCAGCTAGCTTTCTCTTTGCCTCAACGGCACGATGATTCTCATTACTTATCTCGTTACTGAGTTATCATGATTGCGTTACCTATAGGCCAGAGCGTGGAGGTTACTATGTTTCTATGATTGAGAAATTGCTGTGTACGCTCTTGACTACTGTTGTTGTTGATAAGTGTAATGCTTCTAGAATGTTCTCTTTATCAACAGACTCCCTTTATATACTCATGTCCTTGGTATAATATGACATTTTCTTTTAGGGTAGCTAGCCATCGATAACCTTCCCTCCCGGGTTGTTGAACGTCATCTGACCAGGTTTCCTGTCGTTTGGACTACTTGGTTTGCATGCAGTTCGGTTTTGTGTACGGTTTGCTCCGTTAGCCTTTGGTTGTTCCCAATCGAACTACAAGGCAGTAGTGGTTCTCTGCGAGGAAACGCTGTTAGTGTTCTCTGGATGGAACGTCATCTTCGAAGCTAACAAACGTTTTTCCACTCTCGTTTTTATTTTGGGTGCCCTCGTCCACCGACAGGATCCACCCATTTTCTTTTCGTTACGTGTGCTCCCATTGCTCTACTGGACGACACCTTACCTATTTCCATCTCGCTGTGCACAGTGCAACGTTCATTATCACTCGGTAGGAACGTTTGCACTGGATTCAAGCCTCTGCTGGGCGTTCCAACTTTTATGCACATGTGGGTGGGTCACTCACCCATACGTTAGCCACGCCTTTTCGTCGCTTTATCGTCAACACCGTGCATGTCTGCCCCACTGGTGGACTGAACTGTGTATCGTCCGTATGTGTATTCACTTTACTTTGTCGCCTGATCACAGTGTTTATCACATTGCTTACAGTGCTCTCATTTACTATGCCTCGAGACTGTCAGGACATGCCACTCAATTCGAGAACCCACCTCAGGGCTCCAAATTTCGTCCCGTGTGGGCCTACGTCTCTTCTCTCGATACACCCCTCATCCATTTACATCTATTTGTTCAGCTTTGCCCTCGGCCGGAGAGACGTCATTAGTAGTCACTCTGGGATTCTGCTCGCCTGAGTTGCGACGGATCTCATCCAATGTAACTGCGGCTGCATCACTACTTATACCAGAGTAGCTCTCGCTCGACCCCTACCCGCTTAGCCAAACAGGAACCATTGTATGTTTTCAGGATCACAACGTAGAAGTGTGGTAGGATCTTGAATAGTGCCAGCTCATAGGCCAGGCGCGACGTTGTTCCTAGAATTGCGCCTTTGAACCCATTTCTTGACATAAAACTTCATAGATTGATTCTAGTTTGTGTATTCAATGAACGAAGATGATGATGTTCCTGTTCTTTTCGTTATCCAAAAACAAAGCGAGAAATGGGTTATTTGTGATCAAGTGAAACTGAAAAAAAAATTAACCCGATTTTCCAGTCTGGTCGCTAAAATTTACCTTTAACGGATCATGTGTTCAAAATGTAAACAAAAGGTACAGAACCTTCAATAGCACACAGTGATTCGAAAAACAATATTTAAAACGTCCAACTTGCAACTGATTGTAACAACTCCCGTGACTATATGCTTTATAAGGTCACAGATTTCAGGTCATAAATACGTTGAGCCATGCAACCGTGGTATACTATTTTATTGCAAACATAAGCAGTAATTATAAAAGTGGTGTGATACTATAGAAGTCAAATATAATAAATAATTAATTTTTGACTCTGTAAGAAAATAATATACATTGTTTTGCATTTTAACATTGAGAAACAATTAAGAATTTAAGTGTTTCATTTCTAAAACTTGATACAAAGAATTATTGATCTTGCTTACTTCTATGTGTATTCATATTTATATTGAAATTTGTGTAATTATGTTTAGAATTACAAATCAATAACAATAGTCAATGTTTATACGTGCACATTATAGCAATAATAAACTATATAAATGTCAAATTTGATATTGTTAGCATGTGGAGAAAATGTCACAATTTCGAACATACACTAAAAGTAGCCACACATTTTTATATAGATAGATGAATAGATGGATAGATGGATAAATGGCTAGATAGCTAGATGGTTAGATGGCTAGATGGCTAGATGGATAGATGGCTAGATGGATAGATATATGTATGGATGGATAGATGGATATATAGATAGATGGATAGATAGATGGATATATATATATAGATGGATAGATAGATAGATGGATAGATAGATAGATGGATAGATAGATAGATGGATAGATAGATAGATGGATAGATAGATAGATGGATAGATAGATAGATGGATAGATAGATAGATGGATAGATAAATATGATAGATAATAGATAGATAGATGATATAGATAAGATAGATAGATAGATAGATAGATAAAGATAGATAGATAGATAGATACAGAATAGAGAAGAAGATAGATAGATAGAAGAAGAAGATATAGATAGATAGATAGATAGAGAGGATAGAAGATAGATAGATAAAGATAGAGATAGATAGATAGAAGACGATAGAAAAACAGACAGACAGACAGACAGACAGACAGACATAGATATGACAGATACATAATAGAAGATAGATAAGAAGTAGATAGATAGATAGATGACAAGACAGACAGAAAGAAGAAGAAGGGAGAAGAACGAGAAGACAGACAGACAGACAGACAGACAGACAGATAAGAAGACAGATAGACAGACAGACAGAAGAAACAGAAGACATAATAGATAGATAGATGTAAAAGATAGATAGATAGTATATAGATAGATAGATAATAGATAGATAGATAGATGAGATAGATAAAGTAGATAGATAGATAGATAGATAGATAGATAGATAGATAAGATAGATAGATAGATAGATATATAGATAGATAGATAGATAGATATATAGATAGATAGATAGATAATGAATAGATAATAGATAGATAGATAGATAATAGATAATAGATAAGATAATATATATAGATGTAGATAGATAGATAGATATAAGATAGATAGATATATAGATAGATAGATAGATAATAATAGATGATAGATAGATAGATAGATATAGATAGATAATAATAGATAGATAGATAGATATATAGATAGATAGATAGATAGATAGATAGAATAGATAGATATATAGATAGATAGATAGATAGATAGATAGATATGATAGATAGATAGATAAAATAAGATAGATAGATAATAGATAGATAGATAGATAGATAGATAGATAGATAGATAGATAGATAGATAGATAGATAGATAGATAGATATAGATAGATAGATAGATAGATAGATAGATAGATAGAAAAGATAGATAGATAGATAGATAGATAGATAGATAGATATATATATAGATAGATAGATAGAGATAGATAGTAGATAGATAGATAGGATAGATAGATATATAGATAGATAGATAGATGATGAAGATAGATAATAGATAGATAGATAAGATAGATAGATAGATAGATAGAAGATAGATAGATAGATAGAAGATAGATAGATAGATAGATAGATAGATAGATGATAGATAGATAGATAGATAGATAGATAGATAGATAGATAGATAGATAGATAGATAGATAGATAGATAGATAGATAGATAGATAGATAGATAGATAGATAGATGAGATGAGATAATAGATAGATAGATAGATATGATAGAATAGATAGATAGATAGATAGATAGATAGATAGATAGATAGGATAGATAGATAGATAGATAGATAGATGAATATAGATAGATAGATAGTATGATAGATAGATAGATAGATAGATAGATAGATAGATAGATAGGAGATAGAGATAGATAGAAGGATAGATAGATAGAGATAGAGAGATAGATGAAGATAGATAGATGATATAGATAGATAGATAGATAGGATAGATAGATAATAGATGATAGTAGTATATAGATAGATAGATAGGTAGATAGATAGATAGATAGGCAGATAGTAGACAGACAGACAGACAGACAGACAGACAGACAGACAGAACGACAGACAGACAGACAGACAGACAGACAGACAGACAGACAGACAGACGAAGAAAGGCAGGCAGGCAGGAGAGAATGAAGATCAGATAGAAGACAGTAGTATAGTAAGTAAGACATAGTAGATAGACAGAGTTAGATAGACAGAAGATAGAAACAGACAGACAGACAGACAAAATGAGATAGATAGATAGATAGGATATGAAGTAGATAGATAGATGATAGATAGATATATAGATAGATAGATAGATAGATAGATAGATAGTTAGATAGATAGATAGATAGGTAGATAGATAGATAGATAAGATAGATAGATAGATAGATAGATAGATAGATAGATAGATGATATATAGATAGATAGATAGATAGATAGATATATAGATAGATAGATAGATAGATAGATAGATATATAGATAGATAGATAGATATATAGATATATAGATAGATAGATAGATAGATAGATAGATAGATAGATAGATAGATAGATAGATAGATAGATAGATAGATAGATAGATAGATAGATAGATAGATAGATAGATAGATAGATAGATAGATAGATAGATAGATAGATGATAGATAGATAAATAGATAGATAGATAGATAGATATATAGATAGATACATAGATAGATAGATAGATATATAGATATATATATATAGATAGATAGATAGATAGATATATAGATAGATAGATATATAGATAGATAGATAGATATATAGATATATGATAGATATAGATAGATCATATATATATGATAGATAGATAGATAGTAGATAGATATATAGATAGATAGATATATAGATAGATAGATAGATAGATAGATAGATAGAGATAGATAGATAGATAGATAGATAGATAGATAGATAGATAGATAGATGATAGATGGATAGATAGATAGATAGATAGATAGATAGATAGATAGATAGATAAATAGATAGTAGTAGATAGATAGATAGATAGATAGATAGATAGATGATAGATAGATAGATAGATAGATAGATAGATAGATAGATAGATAATGAATGAATGTAGATAGATAGATAGTGAATAGATAGATAGATAGATAGATAGATGAATGATAGATAGATAGTAGATGTAGAATAGATGATAGATAGATAGATAGATGATAGATGATAGATAGATAG